>JABCJY010000505.1:0-113387 GCA_013184415.1 Fusarium concolor
CCCAGCATTCTTATTCAATTAATTTCCATTCATATTGAAAAGAGACCTTAAAAATGTTTATAGCATGATACTTCAGAAGAAGCCGGGTAAATAGATCTGCCGACACTCCGCAACGTTGCTCCCAAAAGCCCAATCAGGCAGGCGGGACAGCGGTCATGAGTGGCAGAACTCCAAAATCTCAAGTAAATTCAGAACAAGAGATCCAGATTGCGACAAGCTCTCAGGTCGTCAAAATGGGCAAACGAGACTTCAACAGCGGAGATGGCGCTGCAGCTTTTCGCAAGCGCCAGAAAATTGTACACGAGGCGCCCACGAGCGAAGAGGTCACCTCGAGTGACCAATTGCGCAATCTTCTCTCCTTTGACCAAGATTTGCGCAACGCCAGACATGGTACGTGACGATGCTGTCAAGGGCTTCATTGAACTGTCGCTGATATGTTCAACTCTCTAGGCCTCCAATCTTTTAAGAATCTCCTCGACCAATTAGTTTACGAAGAGGGCGACCGAAGAGCAAATCTTGAAATCCTACATCAGTACCTCGAAGCCGTCAAACCCAGAGATGCATCCGAAGATGCGGTTTTCCTCAATGATATTATGGAAATGTGGTCCTTCGCTGTGCAGGTCAATAATGATGGTGTCATGTCATCCGTTGCCGTTGTCTTAGCTTTGCTGCTTCAAGTCCTTTCGGGCTCTCTGCAGCTTGTTAAGCACGGCCTTGGTGTATGCCAGACCCTTCTACAAGAGCGACAACTCAAGTCATTGGCGAAGAATCTTTCAGCGGAAAAGAGTAAGGGCTTCATCATCTCACCTACTCTGCGTCTGCTTCGAGAAGCTACCTGCCTGGATGGAGGTGTCTACGCAAAACGCATTTTCCGCGCCCGAAACTTCACATTAGCGTCGCTTGGACGAAATCTCGAAATTGGACATATTGGAGATACTCAGGAAGATATGCGAAAGGCTTCTGTCCGGACAAATGCTGTCCGATTCTTCTTGAGCCTCCTCAAGTTTCTAGGTTCAGATGGGCGCAGAGAACTACTATCCCAGAAAGAGCTCGTATCTCATCTAACTTACATGATCAAAAGTGATCCTCCGTATCTCATTGTGGATATTCTTGATTCTTTGAAGTCATATGTTCTCAAGGACGACAAAATTCCTCGAGAAGCCAAGTTCCGAAGCTTCAACACCAAGACACTGATGCGTTTCCTAGCTCTATACACCTACACCAGTGACGGTGAGGATGTAGATGAGAAGTCGACAGTGAGCTACAAAGCCCACCAACTCCTGTTCTACATCTGCACGACACCAACAGCTGGCGTGTTATATCCTTCCACGGGGTTCTACCCCAAAGAGTCTGAAGATGACCCAACATCGAGCGGGCGTACGAAGGCTAGCATGCAGGGTGCGCTTTTCACCGACAAATACAAGGAAGACATTCCAGTGTATAACTTTGTCCTTGCGGAATTTGCTCAAAAGCTGCGCCCTTGGTCCAGCCTGAGGCATAGCGAGCTTCTGGTCGCAATCTTCACAGCTGCTCCTGAACTTACCGCCAAGTATTTCCTCAGCAACCGATCTTTCACATTCGATCCAAAGCTATCTATGACTTGGATTGGATACGCCGCGTTCCTTTTCAACACCATGCAACTTCCCCTACCTCCTCGCTTCGGAGATCGCTCACGGTCTGCAAAGGCTCCTCCTCCAACATCAATCTTGCTCGACAACGTCATCCCCCTTCCTATTAACCAAAAGGTTCTCATCCGATGTTTATCCTCCAAGTCCAACCTCATCTCCTTCTTCGCTACCCGTATACTCATTGTGGCAGTTGAAAAGTTGGATGAGGCTCTTAAGATGCACGAAGAGGTATCCAGAGACAATGATCCCATCTGGACGGAAGCTAGCCGTCGGTTGATCGATGCCTTTTGCCAACGTATCACTGACATGAAGGAAATCGTTCGGTCTTACAAGAGCATACCAGCTGAAAACATTCTTCATAAAACCATGGCTAGTCGTTTGTTGCGTCTTTACTACGAAGTAATTCCCCAAGTCGCCCTTGCTGCCAACTTCGACGTCTCGCCTTTCTTCACTGAGGTTCTCAAGTCGCTCAACAAGGAAAGTGAGCAGCACGAAGACGAGTCTCTAAGAGTGATGGAGCTCGAGAACCTTGTGTCGATCGCCAGCTATTCTCCTGGTATGCGATGGTTTTCAAGGATAGATAACCTCATCGATGGAGCGGGATCGTCACCGTACACCGCCCTTCTGCGACTGCTTTGTGATAAAAAGCGAGATCTTCCATTCCAGCAATTGAAGAAGGTTCTAGGTGAGGTCGCAGTTGAGAACCAGCTCGTCACAAAAGCAACTCTTATGACCCCTCTTTTTGAGGCTCTCCAGACAACTCTCGCTGATGTCAAAGTGAAGCACATGGAGAAGGTTTGGTCATTTGTCGACAATTGCATCAATCGATGTGCCTCATCGCCGATCAAGTACCTGGATTTGTTAGAAACATATGCACAGGAAGACACCGTACCGTCTGGTAATGAAACTGCTTTGGTCAACGTGACAATGGTGGAGCAATTGTCGTTCGCAATGAGTTCTGCAAGCAGCGATGACCAAGCAGCGCTTGGCAAATTCTTATCCTTATACTTTTCTGCCTCGTACAACTTGAGGCACGGGAAACAGCTCACCAGGGCTCTGTACAAACGTGTCTCAGAACAATTCTCTTCGGGCAAGGTCAAGATGAAGAAGCTCAGAGAGGAAAAGTCTGATGATGCAGAAATTGACGAAGAGATGCCTGATGCCGAGACAACGGATGTCAATGGCTCAAAGGATTCTTCAGCTATCGACTCTTCAAAACTCGAGGCCATGCTGTATGTGCCACTCCCTGAAGACGAAGATACCACCGCTTTGACCAAATGGGCTGGCAAAAATGCGGAGGATCTCGTTGAAGATGGCTGGGCAGCAGCGTTGATTCGGCTCCTCTCGTCAACCCATACCAACATCCGCAAAGAATCTCTCACCAGCATCCTCAAGATGGCTGCCAAGCTCAAGGAATCTTCCTACGAAGAGAAGGAACAGGTCTGGCTCCTCCTTTCCGAGCTTGCCGAATCCTCACGGGATCAAGTTGGCAAGGGACCTGTTCCTTCTGCCTTCACTGCATTTGCCATCCACGCCCTTGACGTCCTGAAGAACCCGCTTCACCCACTCTATCCCAAAATTAATAGCTTCCTCACCCGCAGCCCTGTCTGGTCTTATGACAAACTTCCCCTTGCCCATGATATCCTCCACGGCGAGCCCTCAGAAGACGATAAGTACTACACTGAAATCACATGGCTCCTCACCTATCTCCTCGACAGCCTGCGCACACCCGTTGATCTGAGCATCTTCCACCGCAAACGCTGGTTTGAAAAGATCCTCGCTCTCGGGGCCAACCCCTATCTGCGCGTTAATTTACGCACACGCCTCCTCCGTCTTCTATACCGCGCAACATGCATTGAAGGCGGCAGCACCACGCTAACAACTCGCTTCGGCATTTTAAGTTGGCTGGATACTCAACGAGCTGCTTTTGAAGGAGGCGAAGAGGCAGATGTTATGGTTGCGCTCATGAGAAAAGTTTGGGAGACATGTGACCAAGAGAAGGTCAAGATCTGGAGTAAGGGGGGTGTTGAAAAGTTGCTTGCTACGCATGTTTTATAAAAATAATTGGTTTAGATACATACATAGTCTGCCTATATGAGAATTGATATACCCGGCGTTTCAATACGACGAAGACTACGCAATTCACAATATTTGTTTCTTTTACAGGTCATATTTATAGGACTCAAATTATGTGGCTGCTTTCGAGTGTATACCTCAAGTGCCACGCTAAGCCTGCGATGCAATGTTCACTGATCGCGAGTGACAAGTGAGTGATTAAAGTCAAACTTGATCAAATTTGTTCGTACATTATGTACAGATCCTAACCATCTACCAGACACAAAACCAGAACGGACACCATGAAAACCACAAAAGATGTATGCCCGTCCACACAAAAAAGATACTCCCCTTCGCTAAACCACCCTGCGCATTATTATGGATAAGAGCGGCCTTTTCTTTCTGCCGTGAAACAAAAATGTTGAGTTTTTAGTATTCCCATCCTAAATTCGCCAATATAAAAGAATCTCCAAATAGATATAAACAAGATTATCGCAAGGCTGTGTGGACATTATAACGACCGTCTCAATAGATATATGCTGGGTTTTTACGCAATCTACAATTGGCCGGAAAGCAAAGCTTCAGTTGCTAGAAAGTTGTTAGCTTGAGATCCAGGTGAGTGAAGAGTAGAAACTTACCAGAATTGATATAGGCCCTCTTCGCATCCAGAGGCACATTGAAGCGCCTCTCCAGCTCTTGCTTGATGCCCTTCTTGGTGACGGTCATCAGGTCAGCTGTCTTGAGGATGTCGCGGATCTCGGCGAGGAGGGCGTCATCGCTGGGCATGCCGACCATCTCCTCAGGAGAGAAGAACTGTGAGCCGCCGAATTGGCTCATGCGGTTGCCGGGCATCTCAGAATGGGCTAGAGACATGCGAGACATGTTCTGGTGACCGAAGCCAGCTGTTGATCCAGGGCGGCTGGGCTGGTAGCCACCACCGTACTCAGAGATGGGGCCTTGAGCCTTGGTGGCATAGCTGTAGCCAGAGATCTCAGATCGGACATCGTCGCGAGCAGTCTGGGTCTGGGTCTCCCATAGCTCGGCTTGATATTCCTCCCACTTCTTACGAGGAATTGAGTTGGGATCAAACTTGCCTTCGTCGGAAACAACGATCTTCTTGCCAGCCTCACCAGCAATAACACGAGTGTTACCCCAATTGAAGTCATCCATGTGCCAGAAAGAGTACAAAGGCAGGCCAAAGGAGAAGACAGGAATGGCAGCAATATACATTATCATCCAACCAACCATCTCCCACTTGCGGCGGAGAATAAAGATAATAGCCTGAAGACCATAGATGGCACCGAGCAGCAAGAAAGCTGTGATGGGCACGACCGACGGATTAGAAGCAACCTGGTAAATCAGGTAGACGATATACATGACAATGACAGGCTGGACGATAGTGCTCAGAAGATCGACGAAGACGACGAAACGCATACTGAAACAACAGAAACCGCAAAGCTGAGCCAGAGGGATAAGCTCGACCAAGTTGTGCACGGTAGAGTTGATCCAGCGACGTCGCTGAGAAAGGAAGACAGCCCAAGAGTCAGGGGCAATAGTCCAGGCCCGCGCGCTGTAGAGGTACTTCGTCTTGTACTTGGGGTGATACTTGATGAGCAAGGTTGTGAGGTATCGATCCTCACCGAGATGAAGCAGATTCTTCATGTGGAGGGTATCAACACGAATCGTGGAGTAGTCTTCGACAATCTCTTTGCTGACGAACAGAGGCTTGCCGGTCTCAGCAGCACGGATTCGGTACATGGAGAAACAACCAGGCAAACAAGTGACAGAGCCGAACAAACTCTCGAAAGCCTTGGACAAGTTGTGAGAAATCCAGTACTCGTAAACCTGAATCATAGTGATGAATGAGCCCTTGGCGTTGGTAAGAGCTGTTTCACCGCAGCAAGCAATCAGGCGGGTATCGTCGATAAAGGCAGAGATCATGCGAGTAGCTGAATCCGGAGCAACGACAGTATCGGCGTCAATCTGGAAGAGATATTCGTAGAAAGTTGGGTTAACACCGATGATGTTGCGGATTTGATGATACATCTCGAGCTCCATGGGGCTCATGGCGAGGTTGTAGTGGACACGATTGAGGAAGCGCATGAGAACCATCTGAGAATCTCGCTTACCACGGTTGCCAGGGCGAGAGACCTCAGAAGGCTTGCCGACCTTAACAATAACCATGAAGGGGACGATATGACCTTGGACTTCGTAAAGACCAGAGTAGATCTTACCCATGTTGTGCTGCTTCATACCCTCACCAAGTGCCTCAAAGCTGAGGGGCTCGGGATCGACAGTCTCAGAGACACCAAGAATATCCAAGACAATACGAGGCGTAGGCCTATCGTTACCCTGACCGATAATCATACCGTCACAGACAACAACAAGAAGCTTACGCTTGTCATCGTACTTCATGCGAGAAAGCGAATCGATAGCACGGCGCAGAGAGTCTTCGTCTTCGGTATACGCAGGAATCATACACATGACAAACTTGTCGAGGTTCTCGGGTACGTTCTTGCCGCCAAACTGGAGCGCAGCAAGGAACTTGAAGACCAGGATAGATGCCAGGAGAACCGAGATAGCCAAGATGAAGTACTCTGCAAACTGACAACGGGTCGAGTTTCGAGTGTCCGAATCGCCGATGTAAAACAAGTTATTCAGGCAGGTTTCCATACGTTGCTTCTTGACGGCATCGAGCTTGATGTTGTCCCAGTACTTGGAAACATCTTGACCCTTTGCGCTTCGGAACAGTTGGACAACGCTGTCTTCCATGAAGTCGGTAGCACCGGGAATGTTGGGAGTAGGCTTGCCAGGCTTGCCCTTGAGGCGGAGACCACCCTGGAGATACTTGGTCATATCGTACACCTTGCCGTGGATGGTGACAATGTTCCAAGCGCTATCTCGGGCAAGTTTCGATACGTACTTGGGAGTGTAACCCATTCGTCCCTTTAGATAGACATGCTTGAAGGTGTACATCTGCTCAAAGTACCAGTCAGGTCGGCTGTCGTTGGTACCATATCGGAAATCGTGGTAGACAGAGTTAACATCGATATCACGGGAAGCAAGAAGCTGGGGCTGGCCAGTGATGTTGGTGTTGCGGTTGTCAAGAGTGACCTCAGGGGGGATCTGACCATCCTTGCCCTGGCACAGAGCAGAGACTTGGATAGGGAAAAGAGCACTAATATCCTTGCCGGCGTAGTTCTTGAGAGTTTCCTCGCTGACGAGGTTGCTGCCAGGATAGTGGTTTGGAATGAAGGCCTCCAGGTCAATAACGAATCCACGAATAGCAACGTAGGCGCCTTTGCTACCCTTGTCACCGTCATAGGAAGAGAGTTCACCAGAGCTGTAGACGTACTGCTTGGGGCAGATGAGCATAGGGAATCCAACCATGAAGAAGGCAGCGACAGCACACATCAACCAAATGAGCATGTTGATAGCCACCTTCTCTCTCCAGGCCATTCGGACATCTTTTCGGGGCATACGTCCGATCAGTCGAATAGCAAAATCGGGAATGAACCAGGTGAGGAAAAAGACGAGGGCGACCCAGCGCTTTCGGCTAGGCTTATCTCTGTACTCTTCGACTTCTTCAAGAGATTTCTCGTTTCCTCGCTCAGCCATCTGCTCACGAGTGTCCAAGTTCTTGAACATATCGCCTCCACCAAAAGCAGAGACACCAGCCTCAGATCGAGTGTCATCGGTGAAATAACCACCCTTGGCCTTCTCACCGTACATGAGAGGGGTGTTGCCACCAGAGACCAAGTGCTCTTTGGAGGCACCGAAAGCCATAGACTCAGCAGGTGTGAGACCGTCGCCAGCATCTGATGAAGGCAAGCCGCCATAACGGCCAGATACTGATACTGCTTCACCGAGCTGGGCGATCTCCATCCAGCAGCGTTCACTCAGGAACACGCCGGTAGCGCCCACTCTAACTTCATTTTGAGGCCATTGCTTCTCTTCAATGACCATCTCAGCACGCTCCCGTTCGCTGCCAACCAAGATCGTCTCAGCATCGGTCATACCGAGGAACTCGCCAAAAGGCAAGAACAAACTGAAGTCGGCAGATCGAAGACGCTGACTAATTTCCGCGATACCAAAAGTCTGCACCTGCATGCGCACGCACTTGCTGTCGAACTGATTGGCAATCCTTCGATCATTGGGCTTCAAGCAGAAGACGAAGTATGAGTTGGTGCCAGGGTCAGTAACCGCCTTTTGGACATTGTCCAGTGATGCAAGGAACTGGCCTGAGGCTCCTTGCTCAATGGTCATCTTGACGTTCTTCTTCGACTCTCCAGCTTGGCTTTGCTGATCCAACTCCTCCATGGCCTCTTGTTGCTGGCGCTTGTAAGCTGTGCTGGGGCGGCCAGTTCGGTGAGTCTTTCGAGACATGACACTGGGTGCTCGCATAGGCTTTGAGCTGACAGTGGCCTGCATAACAGTTGTGCGTTCGTTGGGGTGAGTGACGGTCTGAAGAGCGTCCTGGCCGAAAAGGCGGGCAACGAACTCACTCTTGGTGCCATTGATCATATTGAGAAGATCGCCAGAGATGATCTCGCCATTCTCCTCAATGAGACCCTTGACAGGGTAGTCGACCTCACCAGCAAAGTGCTTGACAGTGAAGCAGGCAGATGTGTTCTCAGTCATGAAGTTGCTACCAGGAAGCTTAGCTTGGGCAGAGCCAACCTCGATCGCAGCGTTCTTGCCATCAAAACGCCTTCGGAGAGCCTCGAGGAATTGCATATCGGTTCGGTTTCTGCGGGTTTGGTCATCGAGAATGCTGAGAAGACCGTTGCCAGGCTTCAGGATGCCTCGAACAGCGTCCGAGTTGTCAAAGTAGCTAGTAGCAGCGACACTGACTTCCTCAGACTCCAGCATATCAGCCTTGCGGTCGAAGAAATTCTGGAGAGTGAGGTTGTAAATGCTTTCCGTAGCAGCATTGTTGAGGAGTTGGTCGAGAGCTGAACCAGTAGGGGTTTGCTGGCAGAAACCGGGGAAGTCGACGATCGAGACAGTGTTGGCAATGGCCTCTTCGGGGGCGCAAAGGCGCTGGTTAATGGTCTCGAGGATCCAAGCAACAAGAAGCGAGTACAGTGTTCGGGCGAGCTCGCCGGCGTGGGCACGGGCACCGTTAGGGTCGAGCATGACTGTGACACGCTCTCGGTGAATCATCTTGGTCTTGTAGCCAAGAGTTGTCTGGAGGTCAGCGGCACCCACACCGAGGAAAGCAGCAATGATGCTGAGAACATCCTTGTTCTTGACAGCAGTGACGGTTGTGCCACCTTCATGAGAGAAGCCACCACTGTCATCGCCAGTTACACTGGTCTGGCTGGTTGTCTCAAACTCGAGCTGGCCGATATGGAGAATGCTGGCGAGGATCTGGCAGATCTCAGCAATCTCAGCACGGGGGAACTCAAGCTTTCGCAGAGCATTCTTGAAAACTTGGAAACCCTCAGCATCGTTGATTCCAACCTTTAGCTGCGTAGGATGACCGAGATACTTCCATCGCTTTTGCGCAGTGCCAGCCGCGGAAGAACCGCCATCCAAACCAAGGTGAGACTTTTCAGCCTCACTTGTACCAGCAAGGAGATAGTAGAGAACATGGAAGTTACGTTCTCCTGTGGGAACATCGGCAATACGGCTACGCTCCAGACGATGATCCAGGAGCTTACCACCAATCAGGATGGGGTTGGTAGTGGCTGAAGTATCATATTGCAACTCGTAGAACAAACCAGACTTGGAAGCAGTGGGTGTCGTGGCCGTCTTGGTAGTTGTGAGACTATCAAAAACATATGCGGCGAGAGAAAGTTTGGTGGAGAGAGGAGTCGAAGATTTGTTGAGAAGAGCAGTCAGGAGGTGTGCTCGAATGGTGGACTTTCCAGCGCCAGATTCACCCCTGAATCAAGTATATTAGCAACTTTGACCCAAAGTCCAAGTCTTTAACCATAACAATTGTTAGCACTTACAGAAAGACGACAGCCTGGTTCTCGGATCTGTGTCCTAATCGCAGAAAGGCTCTATCGGCAATCTCTTCAGCACCAGCCATGGCGCTGCCCTCCTTGCCGCCATCAGGACCCTTTGAAGAGTTTGTATAGGTGTTGAGGGAGATGAGGGCGTGGGAAGACAGTCGAGCGGTAGGATGAGAGACATGGAAGCGACTGGCGAGATGAGCAGTGAGATGCGTATCCGATTGCAGATGTGCTGGCAGTGAAGGCAGAGAGGGTTGAGTGTGAGGGCCTCCTGCGCCGCCGAGCTGTGGTAGGCTCATGGCCATGATGGACAAGGAGCCAGTGAGTGGCTCTCGATAATTATAACGACTCGGTAGATTTGGGTTTCAGCAGAAAGGTAGTTGTTGCGAATTGGGTTATTAAGGAACCGATGTCGTTCGTTGGATGTTATGGTATTGTATCGTTTGGTCAACAGTCAAACAGGCACTCCGAGCGAGGGTAAGGGTGCAAGCAGACAATAACGAGCGTCAAAAAAACAACAATAGAGTTAGGAAAAAAGGAAGAAGAGCTACGCTCCGGACACAGAAGCCTTCACCAGAATTGGTAGTGTTAACTCTACTTGCCAAGGTAAAGGAAAGGTATTAACACCAACAAAAACAACCTGGGCTCGGTTGGGAAAAGGGATTGTTTTCTTAGGCTGGACTGGACACATGCAAGTCTTCTCGTACAGGACAGGGAGAGTGGAGGAGGTACACAGTCGAAGAGGGTTCCTAGTACGGGAGACCATTACTGCAAATAATGCACCTCGGGCATAGCGCAAGCCCCCTTTGGCCTTGGATAATTTCTATGTTTGGCTCTGTCCCACGGCCACGGCATAAAAACGGACGCCATACGAGGTTTTTCCCTGCCCATAGCCACACGGCACTCCCGGAGAGAACATCTTTCCCCCTGGGTCTGTCTTTTTTTGCCTCTGTTTTCGCCTCGTCTCGTCTAGCTCTTGGCAAACCTGGTGAAGATGGTGGTTCTTGTGGGCGTCATCTCGATTGATATGATAGATAATGACAGCCTTGTGAGAGACGTGATAAACTCTCAATCCTTGGCCACTGCAACATTCAAGCTGAGGAGGACAAGGAAGTTTATGGAATGCCCTCATTCCTCTTCAACAATAACAAACAAGCCATCTGGCACTTATCAGCTGAAGTCTGTGATGAGCGCCATTTCTCATGCATTAAAAAATAAAAACCAGTCAGGAGTGCAGTACCGCAACCAATTAAAGTTCATGCATTTCCTCATACATAATTAACGGTTTCTGAAACTGCGCTTGTGAACAGCAAATTGAATTTTGCAATCATGATGAAATCAAATGCCACAATTTAATAAAAGATCAGTGGTGGGCTCTGTCTGTGCCATGTCCAACTCATCTAGCTTATTACACGCCACAAACGGTCAGCCATGACAATAATAACTGAGACTATGTCTTGGAATAAGCATTCCTCATTATCCTGTTGAATCCGTCTGTCAGCGGAGGACTAAAGTCCAACAATTCTTGTTGATGACTGCATCGTCCATCAGGAGACGGACTAACTGCGACTCATCATGGCCCCATAAACCTCTAATGGTTTGGTACAAACTCTTTCAAGACCCCTAAAAAAAAAGGAACCCATGCCTTCTCTGGCCCAGTAACCAACCAGTTGTTCCTCAAATGGCATCCCCTAATGCTAGTCTATCCCGCACAGACAGGCACGACGCGGCGGGTCATACAAAAAAGGCTTGTTTACTTTTATGCTCCATTTATGTCCCGTACTGTGCGTGTTCTTGATCTTGGATGCAATACATACATACGTGTGTATGTTGCAAGGCTTGAGACATGTTTCTGCTTCGGCTTCCTTGATATCGAAGAGCGGATGACTGACCATTTGACCGGCGATCGGGCCTGTAAAGACATTGGCGGTCCCAGTCATGTATCATGATGGTGGCAACTTTTAATAGGGATTTTTGAGACAAGAAGGGATCAAGACAGGAGAACAGGTCTGGGCAAGACAACAAGTAGCCAATGTTCAACATCAACACTCCAGAGCAATCTACCCTACGTCAGACACGAAGAAACAAGAATGCGGACATACGGACGGTATTAACAATCTCTTCAATGATATTTCTCAGGGGTCTGAACTCTCCACTACCAACATTTCAGGCTCGTCTTGCCTTGTGTCAAAGGAACAGGGAGCGTTGACCCTCGGTTGACTAGGGTCAACACCCGGCTCCAGTGATCGATCCTACCTGTCCATCGGCCTTCTGGAATGTGTGAACGGCGATGCTAGCCTGCGATATTCCCCTGTAAATTGTTATTTTAGGAGCGGGAATCGATTGATGACAGTCCTGTGGAGGAGGCATAATGACCCATCAAGGAGAGCAGCCTGTCTTTGTTCTTTACGATGGTAAGATCACGAGGCCTCAGTCTTATTTGTTATTATCGTTTACGTGACCCCCATGCCAAAATTCATTCATTTTTGCGAAGCGTGAGTGGATGGGAGACGCGCTCTGTAAAAATATCCGAGACACCCTTACTACTGCTGATCTGCGAGATGATATGAGGCAGCCCTAGCTCCTCGATGATGATGAGAAATCCTCCAGCGCTGAACGGGTCCAGACCTTGGCCTGTCCCAGTTGCGGATCACTTGGTGTCAATGACATTACCAATAGTCAGGACTATCTTATAGTGAGATCACTGCGTAAATCTCGCAGGAGCCTACTGCTTGCTAACTCTCGGTGGATTCTGGCGTTTGCAATAATACGCGCCACGAGCACCCAGCTCGTCGTGGGCGTGTCAGATGTTAAACGTTACATAACCGCGGATCGAGCTAAAAAGAAGAGCCTGGAAAAATAAGAACTGTTACATGTAGATCTGTGACATTGTCCTGAAATTAGAAACCACAACCAGATAAGATCTTCGGATAATACGATTCTACGATCCCGTTGACGTTTGTCTTGATCAGACCAGGCTGGTGGTGAGAGGTGACTTGGTCGAACAGGAATGGTGTAACCACAAGTGAGAAAAGCTGGGTTGTGCAACGTCCACGTATGGATATTATTCAGACCGTTATGGATGCCAAGGCTTGCCTGGGTTGAAAAAGCACATCATGACAGTCGGCACTGCTGATAGAAAGCTTCACATGCTCAGCTGAAGGATCATAGCACAGCCCTGTCCCTCTTATAGATCATGAACAGCAGTATCAACACCATCACGAAATTCTTCATGTTGTTCATCGCCAGACTGTGCAGTACCGTCCGTGTAGGACGCGTCGTCAATGCAGGTGAATGTGTGAGTGCACTTTGGCTTTATCCTCGTATTTGAGCCGGCCCACACACCTCGCCTCTAATTTAGGCCCAATCCTTACTAACACAAGGTTTCCTGCCCTGCCCTCGGGTCGGGCCCCTTACCCCGACAGGCGATGGTACGTCCGGGTGTTCCAAGTTTAGATATGGCATGGACAGATCCATATGAGAGTGACAGTCAGTACAGTATGTACAGTGTCGCGTGTTGAGCAATGAGAAGAAAAGAGAATCGAAGAGATCAAGCTCCTGTATGTTGGTGTTTATTGCGCTGCCAACAGTGGTCAGTACTGCATATTTGGCGTTCTCTTAGCCAGCTGATAAAAAGAATATTGCCTCTCATCCAGTCAAACCACCCCTTTGCAGATGAGAACGCGCCTGCAACGCCACGTACCCATTGCTACCAGTATCACGATGGGACGTTGGACCTGAAGCTTTGCGTTATGAGCGCCTGTGTCCCTCCGTACACAGTGCATCACATCAGCCGTATCCATATTCGGAGTCGCCCTTTTTTGCTGGGGCACGCTACTATCACACTAGAGCGTCCTCTACTCGGCTTGCTACCTCTTCCTCGCCGCCCAGAACAAGACCCAGTCGTTTCTTCATCTTGGAGAGCCTTCTTTCGAGAGCGTCGTGTCTTGTCATTTTTCCTTGCTCTTGATTTCGCTACAGCTTCATTGACCAGCCTCACTCGCTTTGGCTGTGTCTCTTTTACATCAATCGCTACACTAATAATCAACCTTTCCCAACCCCCTTGCATACTCACAGCCGCCTAGGCCGTGATACTTCATTCGATCAGCCGAAAAGGAGGGCGGCGTTGCCCAGCGACCGAAACCTTCACCTCATCGTTCGACCAACTCACTGATAGCCTTTCAGCCGCATTCAATTGCGTGCAGTCAACTGTTATTCTATCCATTCACTCATACATCTAATCGTTGCCGTCTGTCGTTCTCCGTCATTCCCCGGACGTAATACCTTTTCTACAGTCTACTTTGTTGCACTTAGACTCGACCGTTGAACCAACACCCAAACCCAATCCCGTGTGCAACATCCACATCGCAACGTGCAATAATAACCTGTGATCGTCCCCGCGAGGGCATCACCGTCATTGACCATGGCAAGCCGAATGTCAATGTATTCGATGGCATCAGAGGCCTTGGGTGGTGGTAATCAAGCCGCCCAGGTGTCCACCACAACTCTGCTGAATGCCATTCACAACATCTACTTGTCCTCTCAGCCCTATCAACTCGATGCCAGTACCAGTCTGGTTGTTAACACATGGCTTACAGCTGCTCAAGCCGGAGCCACTGTTGATGCTACTCTTGCTGCTCGAGCATGGGAGCATGCCAGACGTCGTGCTGAAGATGGTTGTGTGATCTTAGGGTGCGTTTCTTGAAAATTATCGGGTTTGCCCATTGCTAACACGGCACAGCTCGCTTCACCAAGCAACTCCCTCGCTTCTCGTGCCTTTCCTCAACACTTTCCCTTTCGCCATTCCCGCTTCCATCTACAAGTCCCTGGAAGCTGTACGACCGTTCCTCCGATGCGTTACTCCCTACAACGCTTCCGCTCCTCGACAGATTGCTCTCGGGGTTACACTGACCCTGAGTTTGGGAGGAAATGTCACAGGTGCCTCCTTAGCCTTGTCTCAAGGTGGAATCGACACTGAGAACGGGTTGCTCAACATCCCCGCCGAGGCTGGTTACCGAGCTTTTGATGTCTTTTACTACCTCCTCACATCAGCCTCGACACCCGCTGAACGAGAGTTCTTGGGCCTCAAGTCACCGTCTACTTATGCTCTTTTGGCTCGCTCTGGCACATATGAGCCCCCATCTTACCTCATTACCGCCGACGATGGTGCAGCTGCCGACGACTTCCGACAAGCCCTGAAGGAGATTGGGATCAAGGGCTCTGCCCACCGCAACTTCATCTCTACATTGGCCGGTCTCCTCAAGCTTGGCAACACCCTCGACTATGATGCCGACTCAGACGATTTCGAGGAGATTTGCGAGGATGTTAGCGGGCTGCTTGGGATGGAGCCCGAGGTGCTCATGCATCAGCTGAGTACCGAGGACCGGCGAACACTTGTCGGTGGCTTGTACGAGGCTCTCGTCGATTGGGTCATTTCCAAGGCCAACAGTGCTATTGCTGCTCAGATGCTCCGTATTCGAGATGGTGATGAATCTGTTGATGGTCGCGGTGTCCGAACTCCTACCTCGAACGAGGATGGCGACACGGTGTCGATTACCGTTGTCGAAGTCCCCGAGCCTTCACTTGGCAGGGCTCTGGCTATGCGAACTGTTTTTGACGACACTATCGGCATCAACGCTGAAATGATTGAAGATGGTGTTGAGGTCCAGTCCGTTGGATCTTCCGTGGTTCGTGAGATGCAACAAGCCGTTGCCGACGTTGCACCCGATCTGGGCATCATGACAGGTCCCCAAGGCCGAGATCGTCAACATGATCTTGAGAAGCGAGAGGTTATCTTGGAGAAGGTCGCCTACGGCTCTGAAGACGACAGCTTCCTCAAGAAGCTCCTGTTCCCTGTCGAGGGCGAGGGCATCAGCCTTGGCCGTGCCGGTCGCTTCGATCTACCTGCCCTTCTAAGCGCCAGCCGTGCCTGGTTTCATCTTTCTCTCCACCCCACTGACGACTCTCCCGCCAATTTGGCTACTCTCCCTGCAATCACTTCGGCCTGGTCAGCTGGTACAATCTCTCGACAACTTCGCTCATGGAGACTTCCCGAGTGGGCTAACCGCCGTAACCGAAACCTTGACTACACAGCTGACTTCGATGTCGATGAGTTCGTCGGTCGATACGGCGCACTTGGTTGCAAGGATGGCAAAGACGGAATCGAGACTTGGATGCTCGAGAGAGGTTGGAGCAATGGTGAAGTCTTCATCGGCAAGGAACGAGTCTGGGTTCGTGAAGGCCCTTGGTGGGAGGCAGAGAGCATGCTCGATATCAAGCCTGCCCACAGTCTTCAGAGCATCGGGCAAAATCCCTTTACCTCTGGCTTTGACACTAGCTACTCGGCCAACCCTCCCAACGGTAGCGGGTTCTTCCCTCCTCCCCCTATGGGCGACAGCTTGAATGGAAGTAATGACCAGCTCATGCACAGCCGTAACTTCAGCCAAGGCAACATGAGCCAGGTTACCTTGAACCAGCATCAGAACCTGAACCCTCAGTCGGCGCCGTCGATCGCTCCCTCGGCGATGCGAAACGTCCAGACCACTGGTGACTATGGTCTCGGTACTAAGGGTGATACGTACAAGGGCCAGGTCTACTACAACGAGGACGGCGAGTTTACGGGCATGTTAGATGGCGATCTTGCTCAGGGCAAGAAGATTGAATCCAAGCCTCTGACCTTCGGTCGTCGAGCCTGGATTGCCTTCGTCTGGGCCTTGACTTTCTGGATCCCTTCTCCTCTACTCAAGTTTATTGGACGCATGCGACGACCTGATGTTCGCATGGCCTGGCGCGAGAAATTCGTCCTATTCTTCCTCATTCTTGCCATCAACGGTCTCATCATTTTCTGGATTATTGGTTTCGGAAAGCTTCTTTGCCCCAACGCGAACAAGGCGTGGAACGTTAAGCAGCTTGCTAGCCATGCCGAAGACGAAGACGCTTTCTGGGTGGCCGTTCATGGAAAGGTCTACGATATTACTGACTTCTGGCGACAGCAGCACAGTGATACCAACATCAAGGTTACGAAGCAAAACATGCTGCCCCTGTCGGGTATGGTAATGGACAATTACTTCATGCCCCCTCTGAACCGAGCTTGCAGAGGTCTCGGTATCAAGGAGACGACCCAGCTTACCTACAACAATACCCTTACCAACCCTCTAGCTCAGCATATCTCTGGCTTTTACACTCGAGATCGCACAAGCGCCCTCAAGGATCCTGACTGGTACTGGAAGAGGTTCCAGCCCAAGATCAAGGAGTACTACCACGGCGATCTTGTTTTTAAGCAGAGCGAGGTTAAGAGCGAGGGTGAAAATGAACAGCACATGTGGGCCACATATGGTAATCAGGTTTATGATCTCACTGATTACTTGCATACTCTGGACGTCAACGACAACTTTGACTCGTACAAGTTCCTCAACCAGGATATGGTTGATCTGTGGAAGAACAGCCCCGGTACCAACATCAAGAAGGACCTTGATCTTCTTATCGAGAACGCAAAGAATGAGACTGTCAGTGCCAACCTTAAGAACAGTTGGCAGTGCATTCAAAACATCGCGTTCAAGGGTATCCTCGACTTCCGTGATTCAGCCAGATGCCAGGTCAATAACTATCTGCTCCTGGCATTTGCCATCATCATCTGTATCGTCACTGCCGTCAAGTTCCTTGCAGCCCTTCAGTTCGGTTCCAAGCGACGCCCCTCGCCCCAGGATAAGTTTGTTATCTGCCAGGTCCCTGTCTACACTGAGGGTGAGGACTCTCTTCGAAAGGCCTTGGATTCATTGACTGCGCTGCAATACGACAACAAGCGCAAGCTCATCTGCGTTATTTGTGATGGTGTCGTCGTTGGTCAAGGTAACGATCGTCCCACCCCCAAGATTGTTCTCGACATTCTTGGCGTTGACCCCAAGGTTGACCCTCCTGCGCTTCCTTTCAAATCTGTTGGTGCCAGCAGTGAGCAGCTTAACTACGGCAAGGTTTACTCTGGTCTCTATGAGTTTGAGGGTAACGTTGTTCCTTACATCGTCATCGTCAAGGTTGGCAAGGAGTCTGAACAGTCCAAGGCCAAGCCTGGTAATCGTGGCAAGCGTGACTCTCAGATCCTCCTCATGAGCTTCCTCAACCGTGTCCATCACCGTGCTCCTATGTCTCCTCTCGAGCTTGAGATGTTCCATCAGGTCAACAACATCATTGGCGTGGATCCTGAGCTCTACGAGTACCTTCTCATGGTTGATGCCGATACCTGTGTTGAGGAAGACTCTCTTAACCGACTCGTTGCCGCCTGTGCTCACAATGCCAAGATTGCTGGTATTTGCGGTGAAACCGCCCTGGAGAATGATGAAAAGACTTGGTGGACTATGATCCAGGTTTACGAATATTTCATCTCTCATCATCTCGCCAAGGCCTTCGAATCTCTCTTCGGTAGCGTTACCTGTTTGCCTGGATGGTACGTTTTTATTTCCCATGTCTGTTGTCCCTGACTTAGCTAACTTGTCTCAGTTTCACCATGTACCGTCTCCGAAGTGTTGATAAAGGCAAGCCTCTCATCATTTCTGATGGCGTCATCAAAGACTATAGTGTTTGTGACGTCGACACCCTTCATAAGAAGAACCTGCTGTCCCTGGGTGAGGATCGTTATCTCACCACCCTGATGACCAAGTACTTCCCTGAGATGTCTTACAAGTTCATTCCCGATGCCCAATGTAAGACTGCTGCTCCCGAGTCATGGAGTGTTTTGTTGTCTCAGCGTCGACGATGGATTAACTCGACCATTCACAACCTGGTTGAACTTATGCAACTCAAGGAGCTTTGTGGTTTCTGCTGTTTCAGTATGCGCTTCGTTGTGTTTATTGATCTTTGCGGTACCATCATTCTCCCCTCAACTTGTGTCTACATTGGTTACCTCATCTACATCCTGGCTACTGGCAATGGACCCATTCCATACATCTCTCTTGCTATGATTGGTGCCGTTTACGGTCTTCAGGCTCTTATCTTCATCCTCAAGCGACAGTGGCAGCACATCGGTTGGATGATCATCTACATCCTCGCTTTCCCCATCTATTCCTTCATTCTCCCGCTCTACTCTTTCTGGAACCAGGACAACTTCTCGTGGGGTAACACCCGTATTGTCATTGGAGAGAAGGGCAACAAGCAGGTGGTCGCTGTTGACGATGAAGGCTTCGATCCTCGCTCCATTCCCTTGCAGCGCTGGGACGATTATGCCCTTGCCAACAACCTTCCTGGACGTCGCGGTGGCTACCAAGAGAAGCCTGAGTACTCCTATGGTGACAACTACGAGCTCGATGAGATCAAGTCTGTGTACTCTGCTGGACCTCAAGGCTCTGTCTTGACTGGCATGCCTGGCCGCAACACCTACATGCCTCCTCAGTCGCCTGCTTTCAACAACGGCCGCACATCTACCATGGGTTACCAAGATTCTCCCATGCAGCACCGCCAGTCAATGATGTCTATGGGTACCGGTATCCATGACATGCGCAGCCAGTCACCGTACCAGGACTACCCCGGACAACACCCTAGCGTAAGCAACCTCCGTGGCCAAGCCAACCTATCACCTGCCACCGGTGGTGGTCACAGCCGATCTGGCACCGCTCTAGGCTTCAGCAGTGGCGCTCGATCCCCTATGCCTGATGCCATGCGATCACAGTCATCATTCGACTTCCAACAGAGCCACGGTGGCCCCAATGACATGGCTATCGTCGAGTCCATTCGCTCAGTCCTGTGCGAGGTTGATCTCGATACCGTGACGAAGAAGCAAGTCCGTGCTCTAGTGGAGCAGCGTCTTCAGACCGAGCTTGTGGGTGAGCGCCGCACATTCATGGATCGACAGATCGACCACGAGCTGGAAAACATGTGATTTGGATGACAAAGGAAATGCGGAAATACGTAACTGTTTTTATACTCTAATATTGGGTACATACCTATTACTGGGTTCATATAGCGTGTCGCAGCGAGGCCTTCTACTCAATTTTGGATAGAGTTGCTAGCGAGGTCAGAGCATGATGGAAATATGGGTGTTCAAAAATGAGGAAGTGAGAATACCGGCAGGCGTTTGATGTGGTTTTTAATTACTGGGCAGATATGGGAGTCGTTCCTTGGAATCTTATACTGGTTGATTGTAAAAATGGTTTATATTGTTCTTATTTCTTAATGAACGGCTGGCTGGGACCGCTAATGGTTCTTGTTTCATATTTTAATGCTACCTACTATCAAGTCTCTCATTACATGGATATGCTTCTCTTTCCTTGTCTTGTCGTTGGCTTATCGGCGCGCCATCATGTCCACTCAGTTTGCTTGAAGAATATAACTTGAGGTAGTAGACTATCATCAATTCCAAAGTTTCAAGATTGGCATTCACTCTCTTCTCGACTTTGCTAATATGTTTAGTTGGCATGTCGTGCCTAGAAAAGGTACCGGTCATCCAACAGGCCTCCTCTCATCATACCATGCAATAATGGGCCGTAGGTCACATATATAGATATCTAATAATTCAGTGCTGTTTTGCTTCACTATTTCTTATCCAAGTTTCCTACACCCTTCAGCCGCAGGTATACATCTGTTCCCCAGCCATATAGGCTTTGCACAGCGATGCCGCCACCAAAGTACTCTGCGTACGCTCTGCTCAACGGCAATCCATAGCCCAAACCTGCAATTGAGCTACCACCAGTGCTGGCAGTTGATATAGCGCTGAGACCATCGCCACCATTGCCATCCCCCGGGAAGTCATCCACGTTGTCGGAGAAAGTGGTGAATGAGTATGACCAGATACTGGGGCTGACTTCTGGTGGAATACCACCACCACGATCACGGATGCGGATCGTCACTCCGGGGGCATTTTCATCAATAGGGACTATAGCGTCGTTATTGGTATTTCGGCTGTCCTTCAAGGGCTGTCCGACGGCGGCAGGTGAGTCACTGTCTCTGGCCGAAAGACTTGACGAGGATGTCGAAGGATTTTCCGTTAAGGCGGGCTCGGGAGCGATGGTGACAATCACAGGCTCATCAGACTTATTCTCGATAGTAGCGCGGAAAGCATTCTTGAGCAGCTCAGTGACGATATATTCGAGGTGCATAGGCACAAAGGCGAATGTGGTATCTGGCTCGCCATGAATGTAGAGGAGTGGTCGGACACCGTAGCGGAGCTCGCAGATATCAGCGACGAATCCAGCGCAGGATTCTACTATTTGCGCAGGTCGGAGAGCTGTGTCGATAACTCCAATGTAGGATGGGTGTTCGGGGCATGGTGTTGGACTGGCACTAGGATCAAAGTGCGGCTGGGAACTAAAGTGTAGTGCGATATGTTGCTCTGCGATGAGGCGTGTACCAATTCGAGCGCGCAGATGCTGATCGAGAAATCTAGTAACCTCCTCAGGAGATATGTACCGCCGACATTCGAGGAAGCCCTTTGCAAGGATGGGGATAGTATCCGTATGTGTCGCAACGAGCTCAGCAAGGACGTTGGTAAAGCGTATCTCGTCTTCGAGAGTAGAGATTGGTCTCCCTTCGCGGGTAGCGTGCCAGTATGGGAGGAGGATGGATAGAGAATGAAGATAGTTGTTGTATATGCGGGAGATATTGGGGTTGGAAACGACGATGTAGGGGAGGTTGCGGAGTGCTTGGATGCGATGGGCTAGGCGCACTGGGAGAAGGGAGAGGGCGAAGTTAGCGGATGAGAGGAGGGACTCTGAAGATAGGGGAGGGCGGCCGTGTCTATAGATTGTCAGGTATTATTATGGACGAAGGACCACTGGGTAGACATACCTCACAAGGTCTGCGAGACACAAGGGATGTTGATGTTGTCGAGCCAGTGTCGCAATTTCATTGTCGGTCACTTTTTGAGAATGTAGACTCCTTCTTGATACCAACCCATTCGCTGTGCGTCTGCGGTCGTCTTGAGATTGTCTAGGTCCCCTCCATTGAGATAAACATCGTTGCGCGGTGTAACAAGTCGAAGACCGAAGAAAAGCAGAGGCGGGAGGCGCTCGCCGCCTAATTAATCTGGTGGAAGAAGCAATCATTGCCGCATTCTGGGCGTGTATAGTGTCTCTTTCGTTTGCGCACTCCTTTGGAGTTAATGGATCGTCTAACTGATATGGGGAAGTTATAGAGGTAGCTAGATCTGCAGGTGTCGATACCGGGACGTGGATGACTCTTTACGGTCCGGGCAAAGTTGAGGTGGAGCTGAGTGCGGAACAGGAACGGTCTCGGTCATTAAAGCGCTTGAGGCCGGCTTATCGCTTATCGCATGGACGGCCGGCTTTGAATTGCGGGGTGATGTGCTTATCAGCCGGGCATACGTCACTGAGCTATACCCCACCACCTCAAGCATCGCCTCGTAAGGTATTACCTACCTACGTACCTAATGGATCTCATCGGAAAGCTTGGAATGTTGCCGTGGCGATATTTGGTACATGGAGATGGGAGTATTCATGTGCAAAGAGCTTTCCAACACAAAAGCCGGTTGTACAAATAAGTACTTGAGCAAAGACCAGAGTTAAAGAATATAATTCCATGGCGCCGATGCAGCAGAGCTTGATATAATCTAAGTATTGATATCGCCCGCCTCTTCAAGCACATCTCCTTGCCCCGTTGCAATTACTGAGTCCTCATCTCACCGTCAGGCTCGACTGCCTGAACGTGCTCGTGGCTCTCGAGGGTTTGGATGCTATCGTGAGGGTACTCAACACTGTTCTCGTTCGTCAATCACCATCCTTGAGTTCTGTACTTGAAGTGGGGTACAACTTACGCAAAACCCTTGATGATGGTGTACTCCTGTGTGATCTTGCCTCCCTGGTCAATGGCGTGCTGCTTGGCGCTATCGACTGTCAGCTTTATGTGAATAGGTAAGATATTGGGTTGGAAACGCACGACTTGACCTGATCGTCGGTCGCGTCTTCCTTGCAAGTAACCTGGGGAAACTGTTAGTTGGTAGTCCAGCTAGACACTCACATGATTAGGGTGCTTACGATGTAGGAAGGCATGGTTAATTTGGCTGTGTGGTGAAAGTGTTGATGTTTGAGGAAGGTTGTATAGGTAAGAAACTTTGATGCTGCGGATGCTGCCACTTATATCCGCATTAGTCGGGCTGAAGCGTGACCAAGACCCATCCCTTCCAACGCAAAGGGCCCTGTTTTACAGCGTTCCGCAACCAGGCACACGCAGGACTACGTGGTATATGACTATATGTGCGACGGAATCCACTCCCATGAGTTGCTAGATACCAATCAATCACCCTCCTTTCTGGCTGCTCATTCAGGTGGTTCAGAAAATAACCAGGACACCAAGAGCCTGTTGACATAAATAATTAGGCATTTAGGCCCTAAGGCTCTAGGTAAATTATTCTAAGCTTTATGGCACCCTTACTTCCATTCCGGTATAATGATTAGTGGAGAGACTGCTATCTGGTGATTCTCGACTGTTATGGGGTAAGCACATATCTTACTTCTCAGACATGACGCAATCTAGGGAAGTTTGTATGACGAGGGCAGATATCTGATAGCTATGACGTGGTTGTTAGAAAGAGAAATAGAGGGTAGACCTTTTCGTTTGTGTGATAGTTTGATTTAGAACTGGAGTTGCTATTCCATGACTCTCGATGAACTACCGGGCTGTTTTGTCGCGTAACAAACAATAGAGAAGGGGATCAGAGACATGGCACGTCAACTTGGAACACAACTCTGATAGAGTAGAAGTCTCAACCCACCCCAATAATGGGCTTATAAAACGCAAGAAGAGCGCCCATAAACAACGCCATGGCATACCGGCAGACCACAACTTCTATCTGATTCGACAAACCCGGAATTGTTCGACGATATTGTGTGAGTACAGGGTAAGCAATATGAGAACGATGCCCCTCATGATCCTGACGATCCCCCACCTCTAGCCGAAAACTGCTTGTCGATGGCGGAGTTTCATGGTGGGTGACGTCGATAATAGCTATAAGCAGCCTCGAATAACTCCGCGATAAGCTTATCTACCTGCAGCTCTAGTGAGTTGCTTGGCCTTCCCTTGGAGAGAGTCACGAGGTCAAGAAATGTGTTGGAGCGCAACTAAATAGTCAAGAGAGTTTAGTCATGATTGTGCTTTCTGGGCAAATTAGGTCTGTTCTGAATATTAACTACCTAGCACGGATATCCGTACTCTTGGGATGGTTGTTGGTTGTTGAGCGGAAATGGACGACGTATCGCATTCGGATTCGTATTCGGTGAAGGGAAATGAGGCCCCGCGTCAGCAAATGGTATTATGGTTACTGAAGTGCTCTGAACTGAGCATATTTGTATATCTCTCAAGATTCGACTATTATATTCGTAACAGGAAACGAAATTTACCCTGGCTGCTGTCTTGCT
Organism: Fusarium concolor; assembly: GCA_013184415.1. Taxonomy (NCBI): domain Eukaryota; kingdom Fungi; phylum Ascomycota; class Sordariomycetes; order Hypocreales; family Nectriaceae; genus Fusarium; species Fusarium concolor. The sequence continues at coordinate 24,004 of JABCJY010000505.1, forward strand.
GACGTACCTACCCAAAGTCTGACCTCATCGATGCTTAGGTAGGCCCAATCCTTCCTAGGTACCTTACACGCTCACAGAGTATTCACTTATGCCATAAGAGTGTTCCTTCGTTCTTCTAGCGGAATGAGTGTGCTTTGCTTCGAACCACGTATTCGTGAGCTTGGGAAGAACAATGCAAACCAGCACCAATGTAAACCCGGGTATTCGCACATGAGCGAATACGTTCGTATTCGAATACACCGAACCGTTCGTTGGTGTGGACCTAGCCGATCGAGCTAGGGGCGGTCCCTGGAGATGAGTCTTTGTCAGCGGCCGATGACTGGCTGCGTCCCTGGACTTGTAGGTTAGAAGAACCAATAGGATGGTGATCCTTTAAGGTGGGTGGGGAGTAAGAGTAACCTCAGGGCTGTCTGAATTTCATGGCGATGTTGTCTTTGTTACGATTATGATAATTTGATACAAGGGAGACATGGTCTTGATGATACCTGTTATGCACCCAATGGCCTGTCTGTGATTTCTACGCGTATTGGCAGGCACTACTCCATAGGTTTGCATCTTACACGCCCAACACATTGACTTCCTACCAGGCCAGGTTTAAGCGATGCTCTCGTTTAGATCCTCTTCGTGGAGGCGTATTGACCCCAGAATCCGCTGGTGACAATATGAGAGCTTCAGTGTTCAGTGTCAGAATACCAAGCGATTTGATTTATCGAGCAAGCGATAAAGACACACAGGCAGAGGCGCAGACACAAATTCTGTGACATGATTTGCCTAATACCCTTGTCATGCCCTTGAAGTTTATACAGACCTGCATTTGGTCGCATAAAGAAACGAGTTGCAAGATGGGTATTTACAAACCGGATGCCCCCGACAAGTTTGTTTTCAGAGGCCTTGCATCGAACGAAGAAGCGACTCAATGGGACAATATTTAATCATGTACTCCGTGATGGGTAGACTATGAGGCTGAAAAGGGAACATACGATGAATATCCGTAGCGTTGTTCCGAATATCAGACTAGGGCCCGCTTAGATCTCTGACGGAAGACGCGGAAGAAGGCGAAGGCGGTAAACGATAGTAAGTGCCAGGGTTGTCTATTGCGTACATACGATTACGACCAAGGATGGTGGAGCTTCAGAGACAAGCGAACAAACTTCGAACAAGACATTGCGCGATGCTGGGTTTATTAGTGTTTATTTGTTTATTGTAAGTGAAGACATAGTCAAAGTAACATTATGGCTGAGAGATTGAGAGATGGTGAATGATGAAGATGAAGATGATGGTTGCTTCGGATTGTCATTGATTGGGTAAATGTGATAATATGCGAATATTACGAATGATGTATGTAAGCCTTGTAAGGACAAGAAAGTGGTCTGCTTTCCAATTCCAGGTCTCAATGTGACTGGACAACCTTGGACCTTTATGGGATCGACGGCTCGCGATGTTCGGAGACTAAACTACGATGGGCAGCCACGCGGTGAAGAATTGATGGTTGAAGTGCCAAGATTAACACCAGGTAAAGGGGAATTCGATATGACAGACCCAGTGAAAAAAGATGGGAAATTGACATGGAAACCTGCAATCTTCTTACTGTCTCTCTTCATCTTGAGCTGCAGATCTGGGAACAAGGAGCCAATTGAGTGAGATAGTAGATTTGCATGATAATTGATGCTCTTAGAGGCTTCATGAAGTCAATTGACAACTATCCTGGCCTTGTGTTAAACGAAAGAGGGTGTGTCTGTCTTGTGGTGTGTGGCTTTCACCCCCACCATCTTTCAAACTCAACTCAACCATGCTCCAACTCCACTTCGCATCTAATCTGTCTCTCCTCTCACGCCCTGGTCAACAGCATCGTTTTGGGACACAGAGCCACAACAAAGCTTGCAAGAGAGAAAGCAAACAGTTTGCGGCATTCAAAGACGAGGTAGAAATGCTCAAACCAGCCATTGGCTTTATCAATAAAGAAATGCATCAACGGCACCTCATTCACTTTCTCGTCTCTTTAAATCTCCGCTCTTAGCGAATTCGTTCCCGTTAATCGTTCACACCCTTACCCTTGTATGTATCTCAAGACCCCAGGGCCCTCTTTTTATTTTTTTCTCTTCCCGTTCCCTGGTCTGTAAATGGCAGGCACTGATTAACATAGGTCCCATACCTACGCGGAATCTGTAGACGGGAGGCGCCTGCGGATCACTGGCCACAGCAGCAAAACGGCCCAGAAGACTGGACAATTACTAACATTGGCTTGGACGGACCTCCTGTATCTGGAAGGAAATACAACCTCCACTTCTCCTACTTTACTCCCTCCTCTCCCTCCTCTCCCTACCTTTCTTTCCTCTCCTTCATCCTCATCATCATCCTCAGTCGCAAGGAGGACCACTGGTTGTGAGAGACTCAACAACCGAACACCATATCTCACTTGGCTGCGACTCCAAACTCGACTTGCGACGCAGTTCATCTCTACGGCTGATTCGATTCGATTTATCTCGTCGGCGCATTATCACCGCCCTCAACACCATGGAGGCTGTCAACGCTACCTCCAGCGGCTTCTCGTCCGTTCTGGCCGGTACAAAATACGCCAACGTCGCCCTTCCTCCTCAGATCGACTATGTTATTGAGGCGGTTTCTAACGCCGGCGTTTGGACCTGGATTTTCACCTTCATCGCTCTTTGCGTCGCTTATGATCAGAGTATGTTCACACCCTGCTAGGCCCTCGGCGCCACTTTGCTAACTGTAGTTCTCTTTCAGTCGCCTACATTATCAGGAAGGGTCCTATCGAGGGTCCCGCTATGAAGATTCCCTTCATCGGCCCATTCCTCGACTCCATGGATCCCCGATTCGAAGGTTATCATGCCAAGTGGAGCAGCGGTCCTCTGAGCTGTGTTTCTATCTTCCACAAGTAAGTTGCGAACATGCTGTTTGGCAGAGCGAAAGGATCATACTAACATGCAACTTCTAGGTTTGTCGTTATTGCTTCCACTCGTGATATGGCTCGCAAGGTCTTCAACTCTCCCGCCTACGTCAAGCCCACTGTCGTTGACGTTGCGCCTAAGCTTCTCGGACACGACAACTGGGTCTTCCTTGACGGAAAGGCCCATGTGGACTTCCGCAAGGGCCTCAACGGTCTCTTCACTCGCAAGGCTCTCGAGCTCTACCTGCCTGGCCAGGAGGAGGCGTACAACACTTACTTCAAGCATTTCCTCAAGATGACAAAGGATGCTGGCGGCAAACCCGTCCCCTTCATGCACGAGTTCCGTGAGGTCATGTGTGCAGTCTCTTGCCGCACCTTTGTCGGCCACTACATCTCCGACGAGGCCGTTACCAAGATCGCCGAGGATTACTATCTCATCACCGCTGCTCTCGAGCTTGTCAACCTCCCTGTTATCCTTCCTTACACCAAGTCTTGGTACGGCAAGAAGGCCGCGGATATGGTTCTGGCCGAGTTCTCTAAGTGCGCCGCCAAGAGTAAGGTTCGCATGGCCGCTGGTGGTGAAGTTACCTGTATCATGGACGCCTGGGTTCTGTCAATGATCCAGTCTGAGCGCTGGCGCGAAGCCGAGGCAAAGGGCGAGGCTCACACTGTTGAGAAGCCCACTCCTTTTCTCCGCATGTTCAACGATTATGAGATTTCCCAGACCATCTTCACTTTCCTTTTCGCCTCCCAGGATGCCACCAGCAGCGCTGCCACTTGGCTTTTCCAGATTACCGCCCAGCGACCCGATGTTCTTGACCGTGTCCGAGAGGAGAACATCAAAATCCGCAACGGTGACCCTAACGCACCTCTCACCATGGATCAACTCGAGTCTCTCACATACACCCGTGCTGTTGTTCGTGAGCTCCTCCGATGGCGTCCTCCCGTCCTGATGGTCCCCTATGTCACCAAGAAAGCCTTCCCCCTGACCGATAACTACACTGTTCCCAAGGGTACGTTGATGCAGACTCCAATTGCGTTCTATTGTTCATGAAGTTAATCATAAACCTCCAGGTTCCATGTTGATCCCTACCACTTTCATGGCTCTCCACGACCCCGAAGTGTACGACAACCCCAGCCACTTCGACCCCGAACGATACTACAGCGGTGATGCCGAGGAGAAGGGCTCCAAGAACTACTTGGTGTTTGGTACCGGACCTCACTACTGTCTTGGCCAGGTCTATGCTCAGCTGAACCTGGCTCTCATGATCGGAAAGGCGTCAGTTATGCTTGACTGGAAGCACCATGCCACTCCCAAATCCGAGGAGATCAAGGTGTTTGCCACCATCTTCCCCATGGTATGTTCTCGTCATTCGACGACACAATGCAATAGGACTGACTTGATGTAGGATGACTGCCCTCTTACCTTTGAGGAGAGGAAGTGGTAAATGGTACCAAACAGTTTGGTGAATCCAAAGTTTGATACTGCTCTATTGGCCATGACCCTGGTATCCCTGATGCAACAAGGGCGGTGTATACGCATCAAAGGTGCATCTAATGAGGGAAATGTCAGAAGAACGGCTGACGAAGATGGCTGTGAAAGGCTCGAGCTTCTAGCGAAGAAAAGCACAATGCGTTATTGGCCATCCAATACCTTTGCTGAAGATTTCGAAAATGAAGCGTGAAGAGTCGAAAAACAGCTCAACGTGGACGAAAAGAACAATCATGATGGATATCAGTTTTAATACCTATTCTCGGTGTATATAGTTGGCTGCCCGAGGGCATTTGGGACCGCAAGGTTATAGAGATGATTGCCATGAATGGAAAATGGCATTTTGACAGCGAATTAACAAAAGTTTAAGAATAATGAGATCAGCCCTTCGAGTGAAATGATATGAATCTTACCTAAGACAGAGCATAGAGGATTCATGATGGTTCAAGTTGCTGACCAGAGATTCGACAATTGCTTACGTTTATTGATGGGAAGAGAAGAGTGAGATGCATGATGATAAAAATCAGCTTTTAAGGCCTTTCACAATTAATTGCTGAGTTGTCTCAATATCCATTGTACAATCATGGCATTTAATTAGCCTTACATCATGCTGACCCCAGCTCTTTTTGTAATGGATCCTGATCTTAGTCAGTCAACTTTAACTAAGTGAACTCGGCACAGTCTGCGGTTCGCCATCTTGAGCCTCAATTCAGCATTCCCACCTCTATATCCTCGAATTGATACCCTTCTACCACATTTCACAATGGCGTCTCGTCGCGCTCTCGTCTCCTCAGCCCTACGCGCATCGTCCGCCTTCCAATCCGCCCGGCCAATCTTTACAATTGCAGCTCGATCAGCAGCCCCCCGAGCTACTGCGCCCTTTGCCAACTCGACACGAAGCTACTCAGTAAAGACCAAGCCCATACATAATAATGTCGACGGAGAGCCCAAGGCATGGAACTTTGAAGATATAAAGACGCATCTTGACAAAGCCGAGAAGAGCGACGTAGTCATCATCGGTAGGTCTCCTCCCCGCTCCACTGAGCTGGGTTAACATGCAGAATAGATGTCCGAGAACCGAGAGAGCTCTTTGAGACTGGCAAAATCCCCGGTGCGATCAATATTCCTATCACAACAGCGGCGCAGAGCTTCCATATTCCCGAGGAGGACTTTGAGGATATGTATGGCTTCCAGAGGCCGGGGAAGGAGAAGGAGTTGCTGTTCTATTGCAAGGCAGGCGTGCGTGCAAGGGCCGCTGCGCAGTTGGCTCAGCATGCGGGCTGGCGAAAAGTGGGTGATTATTCCGGAAGCTGGTTGGACTGGGAGGCCCAGAATGGGCCCGTTGAGAAGGTCGAGAAGCAGTAGTACTTGGGTAGAACATGATGGTATATAAGAGGACGTAGAATGTTGGTTAAATAAAGCGCCTTCTAACTTATTGTACAAACAATGCCCAAAGATCTGTTTCCCCCAAAGACTCCATTTTGGTTACATATGGCTGTAATTGAGGCCTAGGAATACACATTCTCTTACACGTGTCATTCAATTCCTTAAATCCCATCCCATCCCATCCCATCTTTCTAATCAAACTTCTTGCTACTGCATCTTAAAACATGCGACCACCCTTGCCCTCGTCTGGTTTGCTCGCGACGGGGCTACCATGAGCAAAGAAGAGGATTTTGATGGCAAGCGCCAGACCAGCGTGCAGCAACACCACAACAACCAGCAGGATCTTGCTGACCTGGCGATCTGTAGCGCTGAGAACGGGGTACAGATTTCGCAGAAGGAATGCGACTGAGATGCCAAAACCAACACCGACAAAGACCCAGTTGAGGATGGAGATGGGTGATGAGCTGATGAGAGCAACGGGGATCCAGATCAGATTGGAATAGCCGTACAGGGCCCAGCACTCTAGGAGATTGGCAGATTCGCTGCCGAAGTAACGGAGGGCGAGGAAGAGAGCCATGGGGATGAAGAGGGTGTAGCCGTAAATAAGGCCAGCAGCGCCTATTTGTTAATGTTAGTGTGTAGTCCTTGAACAGTGTTATAGCAGACATACCGCTTAGCAGCTTGAAATCGTAGAGGAACGGTCCCTTGCCTGTATCAGAGAGATATTGGCTAATAGTACCGCCGAGGAACAGAATCAAGATGACCGTTGTGGCGATCCAGAATGGTCCATACAGATCAGGGTTTCCTTCAAGAACATCGAGGAAGTTAGCCCTAGGAAACAGAGCAGCCCAGCAGCGGGACAGAACAGCAGAAGTATCGACATCGAAGAACTGCGCGTAGAAGTTCATGCTCCAGAGGAAGCGCTTGGATGAGCCAGAGCCGCCCGAAGCCGTGACCGGGGCAGGAAGACCGCTGCCAGAGGGAGGCTTGCGGGTGTTGGGATTTGTGTCGTTGAAGTTGGATGTGTGGAATTCGAGGTCTTCTTGGAGATCGGTGTGTCCGAGATCGCCCTGTTCATCGTGTTAGTTGAGTTAGAAAAGAGATATGTAAAGATGCTGGGTATTGTAGCTATGAGCTTTATAGCTAGAGGGGAATGGTGTACCTCATCGTCGACGTCGACGACGGCGTCGTAACCGGAGCCAGACATTATGAAAGTTTTTTTTATTTTATTTTATCGTGCTGCTTTAAAGCGATATAAAGAGAAAATCGATTGCGGTTGGCGATGTGTTTGGGGAGAAATGAACAGCAAAGTCACTGTCACAAGGGAGAGTAAAGATGGTGCTCTTAGTGGTCGTTGTCAGCTTCCAATTGGGACCGGACAGTCTGGCAGTTGTCGTAATTCAGGAGCGCGCAGCGTGTTAAGCTCGGAGCCGAAGATTAACCGGCGCTTCATGATAGTAGGTCGGCGGCCTTGGTCTTATCGGAATGATTATCAGTGGATCTAAGAAGTTGGATCATGGAGCTGATGAAACAGCCCTTGAGCCAAGGGAGATTTACTGAATTGCAATTCATGGAAAGATGTATATTACAACAACGGTCAGACTTGATCGCAGTAATCATCCCCAGTTCGGAAAGCCTCAGAAATTCAAAATAGCTCCAACGCACTTCCCCACAGTCACAATCAATCCATGCACAAACACAATTCGAAGCGTGAATGCTTTTATTTCTTTTAAAGGGGTCTGGCCGGGACACCTTGCGGCACGGCACATCGTCATATGGGCATCATCTAGAATGTATTGCCTGAGCTGCACATGCTAATGTAAAAACAACCAGCCTCGTATGAACAAAAGAAAGCTCTCCTGTCCTTGCCATCGACCCCCAAATGCCAAATCCCAGACGCCACATCCATGGAGTAATCGTTTATTTGAGCTTCTTCTTGGGTCGGAGCTGGTTAGTGTGTCCACACTTGCGCTTGCGGCAGTTGGTGGCACGCGGGGGGAGACGAGCCTGGTAGAGCCTGTTAGAATCCAGTATATCCTGCGCAAGCAAGAAGGGGTTCGACATACGTAGCACTTGCGGCAGATCATCTTGTCGCAGTTGAACTTGGAGGCAAGAGCCTTGAGCGAGGGCTCAATGATACCACCACGGAGACGGAGGACGAGGTGGAGGGTAGACTCCTGTTTTAGGCGTAAGCGTACGTTCCCATTATTTTTCCATTTGTCTCTTGCGGTCGCAGCCGCGTTTTCAGATTCCACGCACCTTCTGGATGTTGTAGTCGGAGAGAGTTCGGCCATCCTCGAGCTGCTTACCAGCGAAGATCAGTCGCTGTTGGTCCGGGGGAATGCCCTCCTTGTCCTGGATCTTGGACTTGACATTGTCGATGGTGTCCGAGGACTCGACCTCGAGGGTGATGGTCTTGCCCGTCAGGGTCTTCACGAAACTGAATAGCAATGTTAGTACACACGTAGGCGAACTTTTATCGAATTTCTCGGAATCGGCGGGCTCGAGCTTACATCTGCACTGCATTGAGAGTCAGTATTTACATCTCATCGCATTATTTGCGGCCATAGGTAGGGGGTATACTCACTCTTGACTGATTTTTGTGACGTGACGATGTGAGGATTGGAAAGCCGGGCTTCTTTCTGCGCGCAATATTGGTGGGGCGAACAAGTTCAAACGAAGGGAAGGAAACCCTAAGGTTGGGGGTGGTCACGTGCCGGCTCATGCACAGGAATCGAGGCATTTCCATTTGGCTTAACTTAAACGAGGAGTGGATCTGGCACTCATGATATCATGCCCTCCCTGGCTTTGACTTCGAGCAAAGCTTCGATGTAAGTCACAGTTAGAGAGTTTTTCTTCTTGATTTCTAGTCAAATCATTTCCCCTTCTTCTCTGCGTCGCCCCAGCTGCCAAGCAATTATCCTCTGCTCCAACATGTAAACTGCTTGCACTGTTTCATCAAGTGACAAGCCTGATACGTGACCTTGACAACACATAAGCTTTGAATTTGGACCAGGGAAACACAACTTACCCGCAGCTCTGTACAACGCCTGCGCTGTCTCTGTCAAGTCCTCTACCGAACGGAATGCTTCGTAGTTTGGCTCCGATAGAGTTTCATTTTCTTGTTCTGACCCCTCTTCTCCAGTAATTGTCATGGCTTGACCCAAGATCTGCCGCATCTTGTGGTCATTGTCTTGTTCAGTGTTTTCCTCTGGAAGAGTCTTCGGAGGTGGGGCACTCTCTGATGGAAAGAACTTTGTGATCTCCGAGTCATCTACCAATTATTAGCACATAACGGATGATGCACTGGCACAACTCACTCTTCCTGTCAACTGTGCTCGCGATATGAGCAAAGTATTGATCGAGTTCCTCGGTCGTCATGGAAGCAACCTCGTCTACAGTAATCTTATCGAAGCTGGGTTCCTTTCTAGATACCTGAGACGCCTCTATAAGCTCTTCGATGCCTTTGTGCCACGTTGTCCAGTTGAACATTATGTTCTGCTCTGTACCAGCGGCTTGAAGCAAAGGGTGGTGCCGTCCAAGTGGAAAACACAACTTTGCTGCAACCACAATGGCGGAGACGAGCAAAATTTCGGGATAATCAATGTGGAAGCGCCTTGACTGTTCAATCGGAAGCTCAAACGAGAAGTTCATCATCGATAGTATGCTTCTAGCTGTGATGAGTGTTTCCACTGAGACAGTTAGTAATAAAGAAGGTCGTTGATTGAAGGACACTGACCCGGCAAAGAGAGTTGTCGGACAAAGTGGACCAATGTTGGCGTATCATTGACAGAAGGGAATATCATTCCATAGTTGTGATGGTATGATAGAGCGAGATCAAGTACAGCGTTGTGTAGGTCAATGCCTTGGAGCGATGAGCGAAGGGGGAGTTTGAGAGCTCTGGTGTAAGCAGAAGGTAATCGATCTTGCATCTCTTGCGGGAGATCATAGTACTTTCATATATTAGATAGACGAAAACTTCTAAAGGGAATGACTTACTGATCGTTTGTATGGCATCCGTCCAGAATTAGTCCAGACACATAGCTCACCAACGGCGGTAGGTATCCTGAGCAACAAGCATCCAAGATAGCACAACGCCAAAGTATCAATCATTCTGGGTACTGGCCAGTCTGGTTCGTCCTCTGGGTTCCAACTCCGAGCTCTCGAGCCCTGCTTTTTCGGTGCATCCTCCTTTTCGGTAGTCGTAGGCTGCGAGCTGAACACCGCGAGATCCTCTTCTGTTTGCCGTGTCTCCTCCTCCACAACAAGCGCACCAGAGCCACGAGTGCGAAGATCCCATAGATCACGCACCACCGTCTCAAGCTCTTCCCTATGGCCTTTTCTCTGTACGAGCCAAATGATTTGATTCCTCAATACTAGTTGGAGGCATTCGAGGAAAAGGTTCTTTCCTGCTTGGCCTGTAAGATGACGCAGCTCTTTTTCCTTGACCTCTTTGTCTTTCTTTGTCTTTTTTCCAACCTGGCCAGATTCTACATCATCACCAACATCGAATTGAATAAAGCCCTATTTGGATTTCAGTTGCTTAGCTGTAGTAAGGAAGAATGTTTCGCATGACATACCTCAACTTGATGTCCGTTGGAGCAGAAGCGCAGACCATTCTCCAAATACCATCTTCGAGCACCGCATTCGGGACATCTCTCCCCACGGGGAAATTTGCGAAGGTCTCGCCTCTCATCCATGGTTTACACAGATCATACCATTTCAGATGCGTTATTGTTGTGCTTTAAAATGGGCTGATTTGACTTGGGCGATTTCTTTGTTATGATGTGTCGGAAAAAAGTGGTCAAAGTCAAAGCTAAAAACAAAAGAATACTAGTATTATTACTATCTCAAGCGAAATCGTGACACTCAAGTATATCAAAATAACAAGTCAATTCCGAATCAATTAACTTGTATCTACACATTTCTGACTTACTGTATCGCCTTGACTGGTGTGACAATCAATGCAGGCTCATATTGCGGGCCAAAGTTTCCCCATGAGCACGTCCAATAAATAGCACAAGCACTTTGCCTTTTCTTCTACATGATCAAGGCACACTGGACTAAGCTACGATCACCATGGCGTCCAGCAGTTTCAAGAACCTCACATCACCCATTATCAAAGCAGTTATGATCAACTCCAAAGCTCTCCCGTTTTTTCTTCATAAAATTGCCGCTACGTATCGTGACATGATGGCATGTGCAGCGTGTGAGCTAGGAACAAAGGAAAACATTTTTTGAGCCCGAGGCTCGAGTGCTAAGAATTGCCGTATATCATAACCGGCAGGCAATCCTGTCCAGATAGAGTCCTTCTGCGCAACGCCCTGTGGCCCATGAATATTGATGCGCCAAATATTCATCAAAACAAAATCCCCCGGTACAGATCATCTTTCGATGCAGATCCTCAGGGGCCAAGAGCCATTTGAGGTAGGGTGCGAATCAAAGGTTAGGCGATTTAGCCCTGGTTGGGGGCCTCCTTGGCTTCCATAGCGCACTCCTCACCCATGGAGGTGAGAACGATAACGTCTGCAAGCTATGATTAGATATCTAGTTCCCGAACAAACAAACGAGTTACTCACTGGTGTCCTTCTCCTCCTCCTTGAAGAGCTTGGTGATCTTCTGACCAACCTCGTTGTCGGGCAGAGGAACATCGTCCTTGGTGTCACCATCATCGGTCATGAGGGAGAGGAAGCCGTCGTCAGAGATGTCGAGCTTGAATGCATGTTAGTCGAGCTTGTGGCGGAAAGGGCCGGGGGTAAGCTCTTTGATGAGGGGTTGTTCCTCTGTGGAGCGGGGCAAGGGTTCACACACCAGCTGGTACTCGCGACGAGAGACGTTGGGGACGTCCATGTTGTGAGTAGAGGGAGAAAGATCCTCGTACTTCTTGCCAGTGAAGATGTCGGTAGCGACGAGATGGACCTTGGCGTGACCGTGCTTTCCGGTCTTGGAGGTGGACATGTCGACGATCTTGCAAGGGCGGTTCTTGATCACGACGAAACCGTTCTTACGCAGAGCAGAGCACTGCATAGGGTAGGTGAGAGAGGCACCGGCATCGGCCGAATCGAAGGTCATCTCATGCTGTACGGAAGAAAAAGACAACAATTAGCAAGATTCTTGATGAAAATGAACATAAATGCGATAACGATGACCCTTTTAATGGCCTGTGAAGCTCAAGTCGAGGATAAAATCAAAAGGCAGCATTGTATCGTGGGGCACAATTCACAATGCGGGGTGTCAATCTCCAGGCGAAAAATGGGCGCAAGGGCAGATTTCGTGGGCGCGTGCGCTTGGATCTCGAGCAGGAGCAAGAGCAGGAGCAAGGAAACTCACCTCAGCATCGTTAGGGGCGGCCATTTTGACGGTATTGACAAGAAGTCGAGGTCTTGGGGAGAAAGGAGTGAGGTTGAGGAGGGGAGAAAAAAAAGCTGAGAGTAAAGAGTAGGATGGAGAAGAGAAGAAGGAGGAAAGGGCCAAACTCGGAAAAGAAAAAGGTTTTTCTGAAGCCTATGATTGGTGATTGGGTAGCAGTGGACACTGGTTTTTCAGGCTGTGGTCCTGTGGATGGGCGGACGGTACCGGTGGATAGAAATGGCAGTCGAAAATTATAGAGCCCGGGCGGTTTTAGCTCTCGTGAAATGACCTGGAGGTTGAGAGAGATGCTGTGGGCGAGCGAGAGGGGTCTCGACGGACCCTCAACTGGGCGGGACTTTGCCCCTCGCCCGTCCTCGACCCCTCTCCTCCTACTGGAGGGGTCATCTGCTTACAGGGCAATCTGTCCGCTGCAAAATCGAGCGGGGTGGAGTGGAAGCGTTAATTGCTGGCAGCTTTAGGTTACCTTTTTGACGATCAGTCCCATCACCTCAGGCAGAGCAATGGAAGCTCGAGGTAGTGGGGTCAACACAATTGAATATTGCTCCGACTAGTCAGTCAGTCATACGACAAAACTTGATTTTCCTCTGTATGAATATTCAAGTTGAGGCTGAATTTACAGCCTCTGCCAACAACAAAAACTCAAAGCAGTATGGTCAGGAGGTCACGAGAGAGTTCTGAGCGCCTGCACAAGAAACTTGGTATGGAGGTCATCAGCCATCATGTTAAGTCATCAAGGCGTCAAAGCCTGCAGGGGGATTGCTACCAATCTGAGGATTCAATGGATGCAAATGCAGCTGCTCACGCGGGTAGCAATCCATCCTGTGCCTTTGTTTTCAGGTTCGGTTTCCCCTCTCAAACCCAAATAGATGGTCATTGGCGCCCAAGCCTGTCTGTCTCAGAGGCACAGTCTTGGTGAAATGCAAGCAACTCTTGCAAACATGGAACATGTATACTGTACAATGGAAGCAACCACGTTTTTTATTGCTACGACAACAGCATGCCTGCTAATTGCGACCGTACCAGCACTGCAACATATGCGTGCCATAAGTACCCGCCTGCAAACTGCAGCTTTATCCGTTTTCCCTTTTTCTGCTCCTCTGTGGCGTTTCGATGTAAATAATACTACGGAGCAAAGCTCCTTGGTGTCTTGTGTAGAGGCTTTCGGAATTTGAGAAACTTAAAGAACTAGCAGCGGAATATGGACCCTGCCTGATTGTATATGAAAATTTCAAACTATGGAGTAGTTATATAAACAAATTGTTGGATCTCGTTACAGATATTTATGTTCTTCCAAGGAATCCTCTCATCTTTTGTTGCATATGGTTTTGTAGTTGGTGGGTTTGTATTTAAGCCACCGGGTATCGGTTAGCCGAGATCCTCGTCCCTTCCCAAATGAAGCTCCACCAAGCCACGCAAGGCTGGAAGTAAAGTGTCCCCAGACTTCAGTTATGCGTCCAATCAGCCTACACTTCGCACCTACAAATCCATGGCTGTTGACAGCCTCGCGTTGCAAGCTGGCCAAGCTGACCCTTTCGTACCCAGATCAGTATCTATCATTAGTTTGATAACGATTTATCACCGATACTTTCGACATCGACGAATGATAACATGATATTGGCTACGAGACTCCAATCCATTGATTAATTTTCACCTCCTGAATTCTCTTGCCGTCGTCCTTTCGTCGGCATGTGGCTCGACCGACTGGCGGGAGGCCCGGCCAGCAGTCCTGGACCCTCCACGCCCCAGCCCGGCGGCAGAGTATATCCCAAGAGAACTTCGAGCACTTTGAGCCCATATGTCACATCTCAGCGCCCAGGGATTTCTCCACGTGGCTCATCGCTATCCCTCGTTTCCAACGATTCCTCCTCGTCACTCCTATCTTCAGCGCGAAGGCCAAACGGCTCCAACTTGAGGCAGGCCTCAACAATCGAAACAGGGCCCGACTCTCTGGAGGTGCTGGAGACATTGTTGGCAGGATTTTCGAACGACCGCGACCAGTCCGAAAAGAAAACAACGATAAATCAGGATGACATCAACCTTGAGGCTGAGTTTGGGGGGTTGTCATTGAGGGAGCTTGCTGCGTCGCAACCCCCTGATACGACCACGTTCAACAATCGAAAGCCAAAACCGGCTGAAGAAAGTCAGTGTAGCAGGATTGGCACAAGCCAAACTCCCTCACTAACATATTCCAGGCGAGAATGATAGAACCAAACTCGAAGACCTTCACCGATCGATAGAAGCATGTGATGATGTCCTCAATTCAGTAGAAATCAACCTTGCCAACTTCCGCAACGACCTCGCTATGGTATCTGCAGACATCGAGTCTTTGCAAACCCGATCAACAGCCCTGAACAAGAGATTGGAGAATCGAAAACAAGTCGAAAAGGCATTGGGGCCATTGGTCGAGGAGCTGAGCTTGCCCCCTGAAGTCATCTCCAAGATCTCCGAGGGACATATCGACGAAACATGGGCCAAGATGCTCGCCGAACTAGATCGCAGGTCGGCCTTGTTCAAGAAGAAGTCCGAAACTCAACCTAGTAAAGCGGCAAAGGATCTCGAGCCAATTCTCGAGAAGCTCACTTTCAAGGTACGCGCATAGTGCAAATATGAGGGTGTAACCTGACTTTCCCAGGCCATTGAGCGCATTCGAGACTTCATCGTGGCTCAAATTAAAGCACTCCGATCGCCGCATATCAATGCACAAATTATCCAACAACAAAATTTCCTTCGATTCAAGGACCTTTACACCTTCCTACATAAACACCATCCAACTCTCGCCAATGAGATTGCCCTAGCTTACATGAATACCATGCGGTGGTATTATCTGAACCAGTTTACCCGGTATGAAAAGGCTCTCGGAAAAATCAAGCTTCATATTCTTGACAAAAACGATGCTCTTGGCCACGAGGATGCGACTCGTAAAGCAACTGTTCTTTCAAGCAATCGGGCACCAGGACCTCCTCACGATGCCTTCAACCTGGGGCGGCGCATTGATCTTCTCAAGACCAACAACCAGGCCGCTCTCTCATCCTATCTTGCCGAAGAGGACCAGACAACTCACTACCTCGAAGTTCCCTTCCGCAACTTCAATCTCGCACTAATCGACAATGCCACGGCAGAGTACACTTTCATGGCTACCTTTTTCTCACCTGCCCTGTCCTACAGCCAGATCTCGAAGAACTTCAACTACGTCTTTGAGGCTACCTTTGAGCTTGGACAGACCCTCTCCAAGACTCTCGTTGGAGAAACTTACGATGCTCTTGGCTTACTCCTCTGCATCCGTCTGAATCAGCACTTTGCCTTTGAGCTCCAGCGCCGTAAGGTCCCTGCTGTGGATGGCTACATCAATGCCACGACCATGCTCCTCTGGCCCCGTCTTCAGGTCATCATGGATCGTCACTGCGACTCTGTACGCCAACTGACTAACGCCGTGCCCTCCAAACCGAGCCGTGCCGAAGCTGCCAAGCTATCTGCGGCGCCTCATGTTGCGACACAGCGTTTCGGACAGTTGTTACACGGTTTCTTGGCCCTCAGCACCGATGCCGGTGACGATGAACCTGTTGTGTCTAGTCTGCGCCGCTTGCGGTCCGAGGTAGAAACCTTCCTTGCTCGCCATGCTGAGTTATTTGGCGACAAGCGCAAGAGTGGGCGCTTCTTGTATAACAACTACTCACTTATTCTTACCATTATTAGCGATTCGAATGGCAAGCTTTCCGACGAGCAGCAGGAACACTTCGAAGAGTTGAAGACTCAGCACCAGGAGGCATCATAGAAAATGTGCTCATCTGGATACGAAATCGTTGGGAAACTGGAGGGTTAATGCATGGGAAGTAGTGCGTACTCGAGTTCTTGATTTGAGTGTGAGGACATGCGCATTTTTTTCTTTTTTGCACGGCGTCTTGGTGAAGGTCATCATCTATGGGTCTTGTAGCTAAACAAAGCCTGCCCTTTTTTTGAACAATAAAATATTATCTATGCCGTTCCAACATGAAAAGGAAATCGCACTGGCTGCCAAATTCTATACCGCATATGCTTATCTTGAGCGATCCGTTTGAAAAGTATCATGTGGACGGAAGAGCCATATGTCTAACGGGAGAACAAAGATGCGACACGGTGAACAAGACTTGGGTTGCGTCGAAGGTAGAAAGCCAGAGCTCCCACGACGAGAGCCATCCCAACTGTCCCTGCTGGGTGGCGATAACGCCAGAGGGCCAGCTTGATGCGATCTCGCACTTCTTGCCAGTGAAGTTCGTTGACCTGCTTCTCGAAGAGTTCTGAGCCCTCTTCCATGGTCTGTTTCGCGCAGGTTTCGATATTCCGGGCTGTCTTGAGGGC
This sequence comes from Fusarium concolor, assembly GCA_013184415.1. Taxonomy (NCBI): domain Eukaryota; kingdom Fungi; phylum Ascomycota; class Sordariomycetes; order Hypocreales; family Nectriaceae; genus Fusarium; species Fusarium concolor. The sequence goes on from JABCJY010000505.1 coordinate 40,497, forward strand.
ACTGAAGTCAGATATCCGTCGCCAGTAACCCAAAGTCTCAGGAGGATGGAGCTCAAAGAGAGCGGCTGATTTAATTATGAGCTCGTCCAGATCCATTTTGGTGGGCACCTTGCCCAGGATGACGTGCAGCATGTCAGGCTCGTCAATCTCAAAGATCTCACTTCGGCGGTCAAGGATGATCTGAGCAAACACATAGACAGTGAAGACAGGCTCCCGGGCAAGGAATACATCGAATAACCTGGCTATGTCTTGATACGTCTCGATGTTATGGGCATACATGGTCAGCGTCCCCGCTAATGCATAAAAGGGCTCAACACCCGCGAGGTGCCGTCGGAGCTTAGGATCAGCAGCGTGGAGGATGTCCGGCAGAAGCCGGAGCTGAGCGGTCGTGGGCCCAAAACTGGGCAGCATAAAGTCACGTATCCTAAGAACGGATAGGCGCGCAAGAACACGAGCTCTCCATTCTGGCGCCAGCACCAACAGTAGAACCTGGGAGATGTCGTGGTAGCCCTGGAAGTAGCACAGATAAGGGTAGCGACGGAGTACTTCGGTGATGAGGGATGATAGTTCTGATTTGCGGAGATCCAGCTCTGCATCAGATTGATCTGGTACTGCATCAGCTCTCACAATGTCTTGGGCAGGGGAAGGTGGTTCATACTGTTTGGGTAGTAAATGAATGAGCGATTGACGTCAAGCTGAACCTGGTCCTCGTCTCGATGACGGGGCAATTCCTTCCAGTCTTCGGAATCATCTTGAGCCGATGCAAGATCAAGGCCCTCTTTATCGTCAGAGGGGGCATCGAGACCTAGCAATACGGGCCCTGTGAGATGGCGTTAGTCGATGTAGTGGGTGTAGAGACGGGGATAACTTGCATGCTTGTCTTCGTAATGTATCTGACAGGAATCCACCATGGGCTTCAGCTAGGGATCGGAGGCGGCTAATGTCTCTCCATTTGCAAGCATTGATGATCTCTGCAGCTTTAGGATGAGATAGCACATCTGGTTCCTGACAAACGTCTGTGTTAGCATTGCCATTGGCGTTGCTGCTGGTGCGACTGACAGACAGCGGCGTCTTATTGCCGCTATCCCGAGAACCATTCATGGCTAGATCCATAGACGGCGAAAATTGAATGAGGATGGGATGGGGGTGTAAAGAAGATGTCAATGAGAAGGGATATCAGTATCAAATTGAGAGTCTTGCCATGGCCAAGCCCAAGATCAAATAGTCAAAAGACAGGACAACTCGTTCTTTATTCCCTTGCTGGATATCAAGAATGTTATTGTATGAGTTTATGGCCCTTTTCCTGTAGAGTTCTGATGATGGTTGTGTAGGTAGTCAGAGGTTTGTAGTGATCCGTGTCACTTGTTGGATGAGTATTACCTTAGTGCAGGCAGTGTAGGAAGTTGCTTTGTTGTACAGTGCTTGAAGCCGATCCCTGTTTGGCTGATCTGATTGATTCACAGGTCTGATGCCAAGCCAGGGGGCACGTACCCACTCTCGACCACGTTTATTATAGGTAGGTAGTTTATTATTTCTTTTTGCACAATTGGTCGGAACTTTATCTGAAGTCTGAAGGAATTTCTTTATCGTGATCGTTTGTTACCTCTGACTTGCAAAGCACAGTGATTATTTGATCGAGTCGTCCTCTCTCGGCCTCAAAGACATATAAAAAGAATATACCTGCCGACTAGGGTATTGTGGCAGACATTACCTTCATGTCCTGTGACCATCGATGATCAGATATCAAGCTTCGGTCTCGATTAGGCCAAGACATGACACAGCGGGCTATCTCGGGCCAAATTTGATGCAATAGGGTAAGATATGCGGTTGTCTAAGACATGTAGTAGTTTAACGTCAAAGCTTACATCCGGTAGTCAACCAATGATTTTTCCATACTTATCCTCATCGACTTGTTCCTTCATTCCTTTGCGGATATAGCTGGTGGCTGTTGATGCTTATGGAAAGAAGTATCGATTGTGACATTGAATTGCCTGAGACAGCGAATTGAGAATATTGATTACATACTTGACAAGACATCGTGAGTTTTGTATCACGGTCTTGCCAGCCATTCCTACTATTGCTAACGATACCTCCGACTTTCTTCGGGCATTGCATGCTTTCTTTTTTTGCCGTGTTAACTGCCGTATAGCGCAATCATCAACAGAAATCCAGAGGCACTCCACCCGTTAGCCTACCTGTCATAAGTTAGCCCGATCACGGCTTGGCATAACTGACAGCTCGTATTGCACAAACAAAGCGAGCCACATTTGACAATGGCAAACAGCTTCCCCCGGAGCTAATAAACAAATCTTGACTCACACCAAATGCGGTGGCCTCAATGCCTAGCACCAAGCTTGAGTCATCTTAACTTCAGCTGAGAACGTGGGGTTGATGTTTGAAAGAATTGAATCAGAAGACTATATGGAGTGAACGCATAAACCCTTGCTCAGATCAGCCCCACTAGCCTGGGCTGGCTTGAGATCCTTTGAGGTCTATGTAACGTATCTGTATTTCTACTAGACCAAGAGATATAGCTGAATGATCTAACTTGCAAACGCAATAATGGTTGGGTTGCCTTTTCGGAGCTCCATAAGGGTTCTACCCCGGGTTGAGGGCCTGTAAAAGAACCAGATGAGTCACAAGACACAAGAGAAAAGGGAAAGTAAAGCCCTGACAGTCTTTTAAGAATGCCCATGTATCTAAGAATGAGTGTTCATGTTCGATCCAGATACGAGAGTCACAAAACCAACAAATGCCAAGACTTCCTTGACACCGAAGATTTAAAAACGTAGAGAGAGCCACCTGACTGAGCGACTATTATAGTGATTGAATCTGTGTCCACTTGATACTAAGGTGGCTAATTCAAGCCGGTGTGACAAAAGTCCGCAGAAGGGCATATTCTGCGCCAATGTGTCTCTAGTCATGAGAGCAACAAAAGAAAGGAAAGAAAAAGGACAAAAAACTAAGACATTTGGCTGGTCGAGACTCGATCTATGGCCGTCAGGGTTTTCACAGCCTTTCTTCGAAACGATTTTATCCCGGTATCATCAAGAACAGGAAGAGGGAGAGCGTGAATACCTAAGCAGTTGGTTATTGAGGCCCATGTGCTAGACTAGGGTACTTCTATTCCATCGTGAATTCCGACTTGCTAACTCACCAGTCGATATGTGCAGTAACACCACTAAGCACAAGGATGATGCATGCCCTACTAGCTTTAGCTACAGTATCCGTTACAGTAAGTCCACAAGGAGAATGTGCAACAGTTAGTATCCCAGAAGAGTTGGATTGACATAGCTACTGTAACAAGCCGGCGCGGATTGACAGCTAACGGCATGACGCGTGGTTGAGACCCGTTTGACCTAACAAAGAGCCGCCTAAGTTACCGACCCCCTGGTTCTTGGACGCCTCTTTACATAGATTCGCAGCACTGCTAAGAATGGGCTAAGAATGGGCTGAGTGGTGGCTGGTGGCCATGTCATAAGTCCTACCGCTGCACGCCGGACCTCCAGTGCCATCGTACGTATCCGCCCATTCAGGCATGCGTGCCAAAGGGTAAGGATCGGCCGAGTTGGGTCTGTCGAGAGTCGCATCTCATTGTCGGTCTAGTTGGTGCATGGATCGTTCATTGATTCTTTTGCAGTTTCTTAAGATCAAAGGCTCTTTTCTGTTATGGCTGCATATCGCGTATCATATCGTCATCATTAACGAAGGATAGGATACGCCACTGCGCGTACAGGGATCAAGGTTCGGCTCTGTGCATAGAAGCTGTTCGTTCTTTGGCTTGATCATGGTCAATGTTAATGTTACGAAGGATTATCAAGCCTCAGTGGGGGGTTTTCCAGTAGCAGGTTATCAACGGAAGGGCTCCAATTGCTGTGAATCGGAGGCTCCGAGCACTTGCCTCTTGGTTGCACACCACGATCCTGTGCCTACTGTGAGGTGGGCACTAACTTAGGTAGGTACCTAGATAGGTATTTCATGGGGTTACTTGTGGACTACAGCTGAGGCAATTCGTGTCCCGGAGAAAATTCGAGAGGATTATAGAAGATCATGATATTGTTTGGCTGCTGACGGACTGAGTGACTTGGTATAAGCAAGGTATCTAGGGTGAAACCGGGTTGCAGAGTTATCATCACCAAAGGCAACTTGCAGATGGACAAGGATCGAGTGCAGTGCAATGGGTTGGAAATGGGCATTTTAGTGCTGGAGAACCATGATTCTTTTGTGTCACTCATTGCACAAACCACAGGCGGACACAGGGGCTCGAGTGGCGCTAAAATCTATCCGCCGCTGGAGATCTTGCTAGGTACGTACGGCGAAAAAAAGGTTCGGAACAGGGTGGATCTCAGGCTTCCATATCGCTTCTTAAACTTCGCTTCCCGTGGAGCCTCACGCGCCTCGATTCTCGAGTCTCGAGTCTCTTAACCATCCGGATCGGGACTACTACAAACTGCGGTCACGGTGGCTTTATCAACTTATCTCCCGAGACTGATTCATCCGTGCTTGACTACAAGCACCAATCGCTATACGAATAGGGCTTTTGTCTAACACCAAACGACCCTGATCAATACAATCCCTCAAACAACTCACACCTCACACCTCACGCTGATCTCCTTGGCATTTCCAAGCACACAGAAACAAATACCGACAGTTCAGTTTTGTTGTTTTTTGAACCATATTCCCTCCTCGTCACTTGGTCATATCTGTCTCAACTGTTTATTTTCTTTGCGACCTTTGCTCAACTGAGAAGAGTCGCATTCCGACAACACTGGATCACAGGCTAAGTCAGCTCACTCAACCGAGTTGCACGCTGCAGATCTCCCATACGCTTTCTCAACTCCGTGTCTCTTCAAATTTAGGCTTCAGAGACCATATACGAATTTGTTATACCCCTGATAGCCTGGTGTCTTGAGGAAAGCGACCTTGAGGATTGTCGAGAGGTGCCCAACAACCCACTGTCTCTCCTGCCCCAGAGCCGCTATTCTCCATTTTAGAGTCAATAGACTGCTTCTAGTTATGATTTAGGCGGCGTCAAAATTGGCGTTCAACTGGCGCAGACATCCTCCCACTGGACCACGCCAGCATCAGACCAAAACTGTACAGACCAATACACGCACGAACGAGGCACCTACAGTAACGCTTATACTCGTTCGAATGACTACCTACTTGACATTTTAACCATCGGTACCTTATCCTTCGATATTGGCTGCGTCACCAATGCCCCGTGTGGAAGACATCGCTTCTTCGTCTTAAGGCATCCTACTACCAACCATTCCTCTTTCTCCCAATTCAGCGACCTCAGAAATCACCCATCTTTCAGTTTCCTTGATGCCATGAAGCGGCCAGAATGGCTTTTCAGAGCAGTGTTCTCAGAGATGGCGAGTGGGTGACGCAGACTGTCAGCTTCCAAGATGCCTTGAAGGCATCCTCTACTGTACACAAGACCGCTTTAGACCCTAGCCCCGAAGTCCCCGCATGCGGCATAATCTCCAGGACCATTATCGAAAGCCCTGTGGTTCATTGGATCCTCCCGGTCTGCTTGCGATCACGCTCTCACAACGATGTTGCATTTATTGGTGTAAGTCTCCGGCCCCTTCACGGCGATCGTGTCCTCCCACGTATTCAGCCTGCCCTTGCTTAAGACCACTTGAGCCTGTGATTAAAGATGAAGTTGGTCTGGGTATTGCTTCGAGTGATTGGACTTGTACGCCACTTGTCAATATTGGCTTGAATAAAGCTTCCAAATCCCTGCCTTCCTTTGAATCATCGCTGATTAACCTAGGATCGTTTCGTGCAAATCAGTGAACTCCGCGACGATGGACAAGTTCATGAGGTTATACGGAAAGCTGACTTTGGCACACGAATCCGCAACGCGATAGTACTTGGAGGCCCGCCCAAGGGCGATATCCCTGGCACGGGCACTGATTCAATTAAGGTCGAAGACGCTGATGTTCCTATGCAAGATGCTACACAGACATCCGAAGCCGACGCACATCGCATTCTACCACCGCAACTATTAGTGCTCATGCTCGAGACGGGTGATGCTGTATTTATATTCATTCAAGAACTCTCAGATGGGACGCTCAAGTTCGTTACTACCAAGTATGAGAGTCCCAGAAACCTCCAGTTCCTGGGTTATCATCTTTCTATTGATCCGTCATCGCGATACATGGCTGCCGGATCCGCTGAAGGCGCGTTTATAATCTACGAGTTGGAGTCGCTAACCAACATGGATTCCCAATTCCAACGCCATGGATTTTTTCTGCCTGTCAAATCTACTCGAGTCCGGATAACACAGGGAGTCATACACAAAATGGAGTTCTTGTACCCACGGCCAGAGGATGATTACCACGTCATCCTTCTTTTGATCATAGTTCGACGTGAAGTGAGCAAACAGGCTCATGTTTCTCGCATGGTCGTCTATGACTGGGAGCTTGGCGACGAACTTACCACTGTATTTCGAACAGAGAAAGGGACACCATTACCAAAAGAGCACCGGATGCCCCTCATGATTATCCCCCTCAAAGTCAACACTGCCTTCTTGGCGGTTTCAGAGCATTCTATTGGTATCGTCAAGAATGCATTTACTGGGCAGACGCTGTTCGACACTTTGGAAACTCACTTCCCTCGACAGACAAGATTGTTTCATGGAGCTGCTGAGCCGCTCTGGACCACTTGGGCGAGACCATTCAGGGTCAACATATACTTAGAGAAGATGGACGTCATCTACTTGGCCCGCGAAGATGGTGTTATTGCACACATTGAAATCGATTCGCGAGACCTCGTCCCTACAGTGATGAACCTGGGAACAATCAGTACAAACATCACGACCGCTTTCACCACGGCTTATGACGTCTTCTCGGATGTCTTGATAACTGGCGGCGACTCAGGCCCTGGGGGCATTTGGAAGGTGGTTCGCATTGTCTTGTCATACCTAGGCTTTGGCTAATATTCAGGTTTCACAGCTTATACCCCGCAAGGAGCCCCAACAAGTCAGTGCCATTCCCAACTGGTCACCTGTGGTTGATCTGGCTACTACAGATACCAATCTTGCCTGGGCGAGCGACAGCACAACCGAAGATCTTTCAACGAAACGCAAGGTGTCATTGAACTTGAGACAAAAGCCGGATCGTCTCTTTTGTACATCTGGCCGTGGGCCCCAGTCAAGTCTAACAGAGTTGAGATGGGGTATCCAGGCACGAATCGGGCTAGAGTTTGATTATGACCAGCACGTTCGCCAGTCGTGGATGTTCCCAGTTGAGATTCAAGGCGAGCCAGGCTTCTATGTCATCCTATCGCTGCCACATTCTTCTGATATTCTTCACTTCCCTGCTGATCTCAGCAATGCCAACGCCTTACCATCAGATGCCTGCCCATTTGACACATCCTCGCGAACAATCTCAGTGATGCAGACCGAACAAGGCACAGTAATACAAGTCACCGAGACCTCCATATGCCTTGTTGCGCCCCTACAGAAGTAAGTGCTGGTTATCATGGGTCCATGGATCCTTGGCCTTTATGTTTCGAGACAACCGCTAAGACCGAATTCTAGCACACGGCACAAACATGACGAAGTTTGTGGAAAGTCTTCGATTGTTGTTGAACATGCGTGCTGTATGGATGGTATAGTAGTACTATCTTCACATGACGCAAACGTATCGCGACTTGATGTCTTGCGGATAGACCAAATGGATCTGTCACATTCAGCTTCAATTGATGCCAAAGGGGAGGTAACATGTGTGGGACTCTTCAGAAAATCATCGCATACCTATATCGTCGCAGGATCTGTCCAGGATGGAATTCCATGCTTGACTATGTATTCTTTAGATGGTCTTGAAGTCAGCAGCAAGGTCGCACAGCCGCAGCCCAGTAAGTTGATAACAGTTATTGGAATAGAACATGTGCACTAACAACTTTCCAGTCAATACTAACCAGGGAGCTCACTTCCAGATGGAAGCATATACAAGTGTGCATGCAATCTATGACACCCTTGATAAGGTCATCTTAGTGTTTGGCACAAGAAGCGGCCATCTTGTGACTATCCTAATCGCAGGAGAAGATATCGACCACTACACGCTTGGGGTTGAACAGCTCGGCATTTCACCTACAAGCATTTTCCCAGCATCCGGCCCGTTCGACGGAAACCACGCCCTTTTCGTATGCTGCGATAACAGCCTGTCAATTGTGACAGACTTTTCACCGAAGAGCAATACATTCCAGACCAAAAACCGGATCTGGGCAACCGACTCAAACAATCCGTCGATGCCCTCGCCTCCAATCCACTCAGCCTTTTGTCTCGAAAACAGCCTTTCTGGCTATCAACGTCACATGTCCCTCATGTTACTAGCTGAAACGCGAATACAGCTTGTTGATATCTGGCCGCACGTTGGCCCCGTTCCCCGTAGCATCCCTCTTGACGGAACACCAATGCGCCTCATCTATTCTCAGACTTGGAAGGTCTTGGTGGTTGCACATTTGAGAGATGATCGCCCGACGCTCTCTTTTATTGACCCAGACACTGGAGCCAATATATCGGCTGCTGCTAACAAGGACAGACAACCGTCTGATTATATTTCCGGCCTCGGACACCAAGGAGACCGAATATTTGGCTTATATGAGTGGACCTATGTCAAGGATGGGCAGGCGTTCCCGTTCATAATCGTAACTACTCAACATGGTCGTTTGATGATTGTATCTGTGGCGAAAGGGCAACTTGTCGAAACCGAGAATGGGCCGATTAGACAACTGCAGTACTGGACCCGATATAAGAAGAAAGGCTTTACCGAGCCGATTTACGCGGTCGTTGGAGATGACGTAGGTCTCTTATTCTGTGTTGGAAAGACCCTTCACTGGGAAGTTCTCGACCTCGCAGAAAAGAAGCTCAAGCCAATGAAACAATTCAGGTTGGATTCTCCAGCGACATCGCTGCGAGTGGAAGGTAATAAGGTCTGTGCCTTGACTGCGCAGCACTCTCTCCAAGTTATCGACCTTTACGTGGAATCAGAGCAAACTGAGGCATCCATCATACACAGTGACCGGATAACACGGTACACCGGGCATGTGATAGAGATGGGAGATTCTGAAGAGCTACCAGGGAAGTGGCCAGTGAGCCTTATTTCTACCTCACAAGCAGGGTTTGCGGGCGTTTGGATTCCTTGGAGCCAGCGCCATAAGGAGTTTGAGGTCGTCTTTGAAGGAGTCTTGCCCGCATCAATCAGGAGATTTCGTAGGGGGCACACGCGACCCTTCTGGTCAGCTGCTAATCGCCAGCGACGATATAACACGCTGTTCAACACGGCGGACCAGGCCGAAGTCTTGGGGGTCTCTCTCGATGGCTCACTCCAGCAGTTTTCATTGATAGGCTTGGACCTTTGGCGTTTTCTCAGGCTGATACAGAATTTGGCGCATCACGATAGCGATGTATGCCCCTTTGCCCACGGCAACCAATCGTCAAGGCGCAACGATATGGAACTCGACCTGGATTTGGAGCTAGAACCTCAGCCATATCCAGATACAATGCATATTGACGGCGATCTACTGAAACGTTGCCTCGATCTTGGTGCACTGAAGCGTCTAGTATCGATTGGGGATGGAATCGATTTGTTTTGCGAGTATTTGGACGGGGTCGACGATGGCATACATACGAAAGGATTCCGGGAAAGTGGTGGTGAAGGACAAGAGAAGTACATCGAGCTGGGTTACGAGATTCTACAATACGTTCTTACTCTAGCGATCTGAGTAGGTAGGGAATACGGCGAATGACATGGGTGTTGGAGGAGGCTTAGCATATGTCTACCTGGACAAGGTATAGAAAAAAATTTTGCTTCTTGACGGAAATGAGATTTTACTTGATTTGTGACTCATGTTCACCATGGCTGCCTATTCACCCCTTCTCTTATTCCCTCAAAGCCTGCGGTCTCTCATCTCATGAAGTTTGTGGAGGTGAAGGCTTACATAATATAGCACATTCACAAAATAATCATGATTCCTGGGGGTTTGGTCATTGCCCCGCACTACATCAGAGGCTTGCGGCTTGGAATATTGTCAATGCCGTTACCTTTTTGAAGATAACAGATAAACTGAATCGACCAGAATTGAATACATGGCAGGCTTGTCACAAAACCAAGGCGCCTTCCTTTCAAAAGCCTAGACGTGTCAAAAAGCCCTGTTGCCCATAATACATTGCAGTGGCTGCTCGCAGAATTGCCCCGCCTAAGCCCGTAGCCCAACCCACCTGCTCGCACCCTCCAACCTGACCATACAGGCGTTCCTCTGCTTGCCTGTGCGTGCGAGCGAGTGACCAAGAGCGAACGTCAGTAGTAGGTTGCCTTGTTCGTCTGGCAACATTTTTGTGTTTTTCCCCCCCCTAACCTTTCGGGTTTCGGTACTTCGCCTTCCCCCAAAGTTTCCATAAATACGTTTGGCCCCGCCAAATTGGACGACTGCATCTCGAGTTTCAGCCAACGAGACAACCGCCGAGATGCCGCCCAAGAAGAAGGGAAACAAGAAGAACCAGCAGGACGACTGGGAGGCTGAACTGGGCGAGAGCATTGCCCCGCCTGCCGACGCCAACGGTGCTGATGGTGACGCAAACGCAAAAGACGACAACAACGATGATGAGGCCGGCAGCGCTGGTGGCCTGATGGCTACACTGCGAAAGAACAAGGAGAAGCGCAAGAAGAAAGGCATCGTCGAACCTGAACCCGAACCCGAAACCCCTGCTGCCGAGGAGCCCCCCGCTCAAGCCCCCGTCGAGGCCAATATTGACGATGAGTTCGCTCTGCCTGAGAAGAAGGGCAAAGGTGGCAAACAGAACAAGCAGCCCGCCAAGAAGCCTGAGCCTGCTGCTGCCGCCGGTGATGCCGATGATGGTCGTATTTTGACCAAGGCTGAGAAGGAGAAGCTCAAGAAGGAGCGTGAGAAGCAGCGAAAGAAGGAACAGGTATGTTGTACACGGACGCTTCTCATAGCAAGGTTCTATTTCATACAGTCTAATAACACCTCGATGATAGGCCGCTGCCAAGAAGAAGGGTGGTGCTGCAGCAAAGCCTGAGCCTGCAAAGGCTGCTCCTGAAGTGAAGGAGGAGGCCGCCCCTGCTGCCGCTCCAGCTCCAGAGCCAGCTGCTGGAGGCAAGAAGAAGAAGCTCCCCGCTCATCTTGCTATGCTTCAGAAGCAGCAAGAGGAACTCAAGCGTCAACGAGAAGAAGCTGAACGAGCCGAAGCCGAGGCCAAGGCTCAGGCTGAGGAGGAGGACCGCCTTGCCGCCGAGGAAGAGAAGAAACGCGAGGAGGCCAAGGCTATCAAGAAGCAGAAGGAGAAAGAGCGCATTGAGCAACTCAAGAAGGAGGGCAAGTACCTTACCAAGGCCCAGAAGGAGGAGAAGGCCCGAAATGAGCGAAAGCTTCAGCAGATGTTGGCTGCTGGTATTCAGGTTGGTCCTGCAGCAGAGCCTGGTGAGAAGAAGTCCAAGCCTGCAGACAACAGAAGAAAGAAGGGCCGTGCCCAACAAAAGGTATAGCTTGGCACCAGTGGAATATCTGAGGACCAACATTTGCTAACTTTGACGAGGCTGATGAGGAGAAGGCTCTTGCTGAAGCTGCAGAGCGAGCTCGACAGGAAGCCGAGAAGGCTCTGAAGGAAGCTGAAGAGAAGGCGGCTCGCGAGAAGGCCGAAGCCGATGCTAAGGCTGCCGCTGAAAACAAGGCCTCCGAGAGCGACGTCGAGGACGACTGGGAGGCGGCTGCTGCTTCTGATGGCGATGTCAAGGACAGCTGGGATGCCGATTCCGACGAAGAGGGCGCTGCAAAGGCCGAGGACGCTAACGGGACATCGGAAGCAAAGGCTGACGAAGAGTCTGGGGATGAATCTGAAGAGGAGTCTTCAGACGATGAGGCTACCACAGCTGCGCAGCTGGCTGAGGCTCAGCGAAAGCGAGAGGCTGCTGAGCGCCGTGAAAAGGCTCACCAGGCCGCCCTCGCTGCTCGATCCAAGGACAACCTGCGATCCCCAATTTGCTGTATTCTGGGTCACGTCGATACCGGAAAGACTAAGCTTTTGGATAAGGTCCGTCAAACTAACGTTCAGGAGGGTGAAGCTGGCGGTATTACACAGCAGATTGGTGCTACATACTTCCCCGTCGAAGCCATCCGACAAAAGACCGCTGTTGTCAACCCTGACGGCAAGTTCGAATTCAAGGTTCCTGGTCTTCTTATCATCGATACCCCTGGTCACGAGTCCTTCTCTAACCTCCGATCTCGTGGTTCTTCACTCTGTAACATTGCCATTCTGGTCGTCGATATCATGCACGGTCTCGAGCCTCAGACACTCGAGTCTATGCGCATGCTGAGAGAGCGCAAGACGCCGTTCATTGTCGCCCTCAACAAGATTGATCGTCTCTACGGCTGGAAGCAGGTTGCCAACAACGGTTTCCAGGATAGTTTGGCTCTTCAAAGCAAGGCTGTCCGCAATGAATTTGAGACCCGTCTTGAGAAGACCAAGGTTGCTTTCGCTGAGCAGGGTTTCAACTCTGAGCTCTTCTACCAGAACAAGTCCATGTCCAAGTATGTCTCGCTTGTGCCCACTTCGGCTCACACTGGCGAGGGTGTCCCCGATATGTTGAAGCTCATTGTTCAGCTCACCCAAGAGCGTATGGTTGGCTCTCTCATGTACCTCTCTGAGGTCCAGGCCACCGTCCTTGAAGTCAAAGCTATTGAAGGTTTTGGTATGACTATCGATGTCGTCCTCTCCAATGGTATCCTGAGAGAAGGTGACCGCATTGTGCTGTGCGGCACAGAAGGCGCGATCAAGACAAATATCAGAGCGCTGCTTACGCCAGCGCCTATGCGAGAATTGCGTCTGAAGTCTGCATATGTCCACAACAAGGAGGTCAAGGCCGCGCTGGGTGTCAAGATCAGCGCTCCTGGACTCGAGGGAGCCATCGCTGGTTCTCGATTGATGGTTGTCGGTCCTGACGATGACGAGGATGATATTGAGGATGAGGTCGAGTCCGATCTTGCTGTTCTCTTCAACCGTGTGGAGAAGTCTGGTCGCGGTGTTAGTGTCCAAGCCTCAACTCTTGGTTCGCTCGAGGCCCTGCTTGATTTCCTCAAGGACTGCAAGATTCCTGTCGCCAACGTTGGTATCGGACCCGTCTACAAGCGCGATGTCATGCAGTGTGGTATCATGTTGGAAAAGGCGCCAGATTATGCCATTATGTTGTGTTTCGATGTCAAGGTTGACAAGGAAGCACAGCAGTATGCAGAGGACCAGGGAATCAAGATTTTCACAGCCGATATCATTTATCATCTTTTCGATGCCTTCACCAAGCACATGGATGAACAGCTCGAGAAGAAGAAGGAAGAGTCCAAGATGCTTGCTGTTTTCCCTTGTGTCCTTAAGCCCGTCAAGGTCTTCAACAAGAACGACCCCATCGTCATCGGTGTCGATGTCACTGAGGGTCAGCTCCGAATCAACTGCCCCGTCGCCGCTGTCAGGAATAACCCTACAACTGGTGCCAAGGAGATCGTCAAGCTGGGCAGAGTGTAAGTCTCGAAACATTTTTTCTCTCTCTCTCTCTCAAAGTATATACTAACAATCTACAGTACATCAATCGAGCGAGAGCATAAGCAAATCCCCGTGTGTAAGCGAAAGGAACCCTCCGTCGCTATCAAGATCGAGATGGGTGGCAATCAGCCCATGTACGGTCGACACCTGGAAGAGGAGGAGACCCTATACAGTTTGATCTCTCGAGCCAGTATCGACACTCTCAAGGAGTTTTACCGAAAGGAGGTTAGCAACGAGGAGTGGCAGCTCATCATCAAGCTCAAGCCCTTGTTTGACATTTCATAAGCGACGATACTTACCAAAAGTCAAGAACATGGGGTCGTGTAAAGCTTCTTCCTCAATAACCGCGCCGGGAGCTTGGCTTCATCCTGTCCTGAAAGTGAAACCTATGTTTCTATAATAGCCAGACAACACAGAAGGATCTAGCGAGCTCCCTTTGGGGGAGGACAGTCCGAGTATTACACTGTATATCAAAGGGAAGAGAATAGGAAAAGAAATTGCATTCAACTTTGTTCGAAGGAATTGTGTACGGTACTGATTCGCATTTTCGGGGCAACCAAAAAAGATTCAGGACACGTGAAAATGGAGGGATAAGAACTTAGGGAAACGTAGCTATATAGAGAGTTGGGTTTATGACGAAATGAGGGTTTAAATAATTAAATCTGCTATGTATCAAGTAAGTGAACCAAAACGCCGTACTATCTACACGCCCTAATTCAGACTCTTGGCGTGGATATACAAGAAATTCGCCCTTGCCACGGCAGGCATCCTGGATCAATTCACAGAGTTATCAACAAAACACATAAACATACAAATGGAAAGAGAAACAAGACACAGCAAGCTGAACCAAACTCGAGTGTATGGGTCCTAACTACTAACTTAAAGGTGTAAAAAGTGGTCTAACGTTCGGGTAACATATCCGTCATGATGATCCGGGCCCCTTCTCCCAATAAAACAAAGCCGTTTGCAACCATATCACATGTTCTATGTCTCCATCACACAATCCTGGTGGCCTCTCTTTTTTCCACATCCGTAATCTTTTAGGTGTCATTCATCTCATATCATGCCTCACGCACGCAGAGCCGAGTTTCTGCTGTGTGGAGGGTTTCCCCTGTGCTCATAATTTACTGGGGGTCGGCAGAGCCCTCGGTCTCCTGCTGCGGAGCATCAGCATCCTTCATCTCCTGGTCTGGGTTGGCCTTCGCCTCCTCAGCCTTTCGAGCATCCTCCTCAGCCTTCTTCGCAGCCCGTTCGGCCTCGGCTTTCTCCAGAGCGGCTTGTCGCTCAGCCTCGACTTTCTCAAAGTGGCGCTGGACAATGGGACCAGCCATGGCGCGGATCTCGTCGATCTTGGCGATGTACACACCCTTAGTGGTATCATCACCCTCCTCGTACAGCCAGTCCTGGAATTACAGTTAGTATCAAGTACCAAGACATAGTAAATTTGGAAACATGCCTCGGTGGCCTCAAGCTTATCCTTGATGGTCTGCTTCTCATCCTCACTAGCGAATTCGGAGTATTGCTCATCAAGCTTGGCACGGAGATCATAGATGTAAGCCTCGAGCTCGTTCTTCTTCTCCTCGGTATCGGCGACAAGCTTGTCCTCCATAACCATGGCAGACTCCTTCTCGAGAAGGCTGGCCTTTGTGGAGTCGTCGAGAGAGGCACTGCCGGTGGAGATGGGCAGGTCACCCTTGCGGACCTGCTTCTTCACCTTGCGGGTCTTCTTGGGGGCATCCTTATCGGTTTCCATAGCCTTTTGGGGAGCGGATGTTAGCGATCGAGGTTCATAAATCGAATCTTCTAAATATTCTGGGACAGCAAAAGCGGAACGAGACGAGTGGATTTCTTCATCATCGTCGAGTCGCAGGCGCTTAGCGGGGTAGACTTGACTATCATCTCCAACCGATGCGGATGATGAAGTAGACGCAGAGTCGCGATCTTGAATAACGGGGAGAATATTGGATGCCATGAATGGCTCGGACAAACTCACATCGGGGTCTTCGTTGATCTCCTCCTCGACCTCCTCCTCCTCGACATAGTAGCCTGTCTCGACGTTCAGGACACCGTGAATGTTAACACGGGCCTTAAGCTTGCAAATCATGAAGTCGTCCTTGCCATCGGCCTTGACGTTCTTAACTGAGAAACGGCCGATCCAGGGGTTAGTCTTGCCGGGGAGCAGCTCAGGCTGGGCATATCGAGCCTCGAGATCGAAGGGCTGTTTTCGATAGAAAGTAAGAATCTTTGTGGAGGGCATGACGTTGCCCTTGTTGAAGACAGTCAAGCTGGTGTCCTCATCGGGAATATCGGGGGCCTTCTCCCAACCAAACTCAATGGGATAGCTGATGATGTCCTGGACGGAGAAATCTCGGACACGGAAGACGGGAGAGAGAATGGCACAGCTGAAAGCGGAACCACGGGCAAGAGCCTCGTCAGCGTTGAGGGTATAAGAGAGAGGCTTGCCGAAGAAAGCCTGGATGCGCTCCTTGAGGGCAGGAACACGAGAGCCACCACCAACAACCTCGATAACGTCAATGTCGTCCTTGGTGAGCTTCGCTTGAGCAAGAGCCTCCTCAAGGGGCATGTGGGTTCGGGCAAGGAGGGGCTCAATCATGGCCTCGAACTCCTGGCGAGTAATCATGGCAGAAGCATCAATGTCATTCATGAGGGATTCGATGTTGACGGGAGCCTGCTGGTTGGCGGACAGAATCTTCTTGGTCTTCTCAGCGGCAGCGATGGTACGGGCAAGGGCACGGCCATGGGTCATAATATCGACCTTGTATTTGCCCTTGAACTCCTTGGCGAGGTGCTCAACAAGAGCACGGTCGAAGTCTCGGCCACCAAAGTCCTTGTCCCAGGTGGTAGCCTTGACAGCAAGCTCGCCCTTCTTGAATTCGACAATAGAGACAGTGTAGCTGCTGTGACCGATATCAACGAAGCAGACGCGGCGAGGGCTCTCCTCGGGAGCGGGCAGGTCGAGCTTTGTGATACCCCAGCCAAGAGCAGCTGCGGTACCGTCATTGATGAGGCGGAGGACACGGAGTCCAGCAATCTCGGCAGCGTCGATAAGAGCACGGCGCTGGACATCAGTGAACCAAGGGGGAACACTCATGCAGACATCTTGAACGGGGAGCTTGAGCTCGGCACCGGCGGTCTGCTTGATCTTGCTGAGGTACATGGCAACCAGCTGAGTGGCAGTGAACTTGTCCTTCTTGCCCAGGTAGTTAACCTCGGCGCCGACCTGACCATTGCAGTCGACCAGAGGAGCGGTCACATATTGCTGCTCAATCTGAATATCGGGGTCGTTGAATGATCGGCCAGCGAGGCGCTTCAGAGAGCTGACGGTGTTCTTAAGGTTGGAGATTTCCTGGGTCTTGGCGGCCTCACCGAGGTAGCGAGACTTGGGTCCGAATCCTACCAGGGAACTAAAGAATAGAGCTGTCAGTATAAGTCTTTGATAGTGATGGTGGGGTTGTCTGGCCGCGCGCGACAAGCGACAAGGTCAAACAAGAGGTATAAACGTACGGAGTTGCTCGGTTTGAGACTTCATTGGTGACCTATACAAAAAAGACAAAGTCAGTTGTGAGAGTCTTGGATACTGCCCATCCATCCCATCGACGATGTTTGAGCGAAAGTGACGGCAAAGTATGGAGGGGTAGGGCGGTCGACTGGGATAGATGGTGGGGGGATCATGAGGGTATACGCACAACATCGACACCGCGGTTTCGGGCAACGGCGATGACTGTCTTGAGGGTTCCGAAATCGATTCCTATGTAGGAGGGAGCCAAAGATCAGTTTGATGTTCTTCCAAATTATCTTGTCTCCGATCGCGGCAGCTATTGGCCGAACAGCGGGACTTGAAAACACAAAGCAGAAAAAAAGTGAAGGAAGGCAGCTTACCAACGACACTCATGGTTTCGACTGGTGGGGTTTGCCCCGAGACACGATATTAAGGTAAAAAGAGGAAGGGGGATATAATGTCGAGCGATTCGCGGGAAAGCTCAAACGAGAAGAAGAAAAGCGATCGCAAAAAGGCGGGAGATAGAAGGAGGATCGTGAGAATAGAGCAAGATAGATTATGGAGGGGGAGAGTAGGGTAAGGTTGGTTGGGCGAGTGGTTGTTTATGGCCTTGCTTTAGTCCGTTGGTGCTGGGTCAATTTTTTTTTTGGAGGGGCAGCGAATGGGGGATCCCGCTCACTGGGCTGCACTGTACTGAAATTTTCAATGGCTCCTGGTTGAGTGCTTTCAGTGGCTACAGTGAGGTGTATCCGGTACCTGCGGGTCGATGCGCGATATGGTGAACCTGCAGTGGAGAGCGATGATGTAAATCAAGTATACACTACTTGTCTGTCGCGATTCGATTCTCTTCCAGGTTCTCTAAGCTGCTCGCTCTCAGAAGATGCAAAGGTTCGTTTCTTTAGCAGAGTTAAAATGTTTTGATTCATTGACTGTCCTACATGGACTTTATATTCGTGATAGATCTCGTCAGAAGAAGACAACATAATCTCTCGTCGTGCCAGGATGCTGTGGTCACGTTGAACAGTCCATCCTAGACTTAGCAGACTCTAGAAACGACGATAGATTTCTGTGCGATTCTGTCACCAGATTCACCAGTATAGATACTCCTGTACCTGTACGCAATCAATTGCCTTGGGGTGGATATCAGGGATTTAATGCAGAGTCTCCACTAAAAGGAGACGCAAGGCACCAGCCACGAGATGTTGATTGTGATACCCTTGACTCGAGCGTGTCAAGTCCCTGTTGAATGAGGGAAGAAAGACAAGGTAAGGCTTTATTGTTGAAATAAGCCCCTCCCCCGCTGTTCCGTTGCTTCAAACGTGAGGCAGACACATGGAAAGCTTTGCTGATGGAGGGGCAATCCCAGGCTACCTCTATCCGTAGCCCCTCTGATAACGATAAAGCCTTGCCACTAGTTTGCGGAACATGGCAAACTTGACTTTTCCATTACAGCTCAACGTTGAATCTCAACCGACGAGACTCTAGAATAGCTTTCAAGAATATTAAAGAAATTTCGAGATGGCGAGACTATCTTTTCCATCGTTATTGAGACCTTAAACCGGGCCCAATCCTCCGGGTGTGACTAAAAGCAACCCAGCCTTCAACATTTGCATGACCTTGACACAGCCTAACAAACTGTGCCAAGCTCTTCAAAACTAATATCATGCACTTTTCGCTTTTCTGCTCCGCTGACATTGTCCATCCATAAGGTACTTAGAACTTTCAAGTGATCGACTAGCTCACCGACAAAGTTCATGTTTCGCACCCAATAGACGCTTTTACCCTTCCTGGTTATCTCGAGTTTTACATTAATGGGAAATAATGAAATCACATAGATAAACCCGGACCCTGTCAGTGAGGCTGCCTATCTACTTACTACGTAGTAAGTACCTATTTGCTTCGTTTTGTAGTTGTGGTAACACCAGGGCCGCTTGGAGCATTTGACCCTGGCAGCCTGCCCAAGTTAGTCTTTCATCCTCGTTCTTCTTGTGTGTTGTCATGGCCAATGCAGCTCCAGAATTGCGGGGTAGATGTGGGCTTGAACGTGGGATCGACAACTACGCAAACTTGTTCTAGATAGCTTCATTCATTCATAATCTGAGCATAACTTACATCATGGTGACCGCCTCAGTCCGAACGACCTCAACCTTCATGTAATTCCATCATAGTTTTTTTTAATCCTATATTACCGGCTTTCCTTCAATCCTTCTCTCGCCATTCGACTTGCAAATGACCAGCTGGCCCCAAGTCTCGGCTGTTCAGCGTTAAGCCTGGTGTCAACACCACCATCTGATGAGATTGGATGAGGCCCTTCATTTGGGTCGCCTTGAGTGACTTGGTTGTATTGTGCTATTCTCCTCAAAGGAATGTCTGTCATGTTTCCCGAATACTCAGGACATCTCATAGGTAAAGCTAAAAGTCCTTGGCTCGGCAGGGCGCCTTCCACGTCGCTGGCTTCAGAGTCTCGGTGCTGCATTTGTTGTGCGATTTCGTACTTTCGGCGGTTTTCCTCATTCATGAGGAGCTTCATTCTTCGTGGTGTGCTGACTCCAACATCCACGTTCCGAGCCGAATGGATACTATCCCAGGACTCTTGAGGGTTTGAGAAAATTTGAGCCGCGGCTCTTCCCATCTCAACATCCTCTGCACTTGTGTCGATCTCATCTGGATGCGCATATGTTCCCGATGCCGTCTTCTGACGTACCGAGAACTTGCCATCGATCTTGTCAGGTGGGCGGACCACGCTTCTCGTCCGCCCAAGTTCGCTGGTTGCGGTCGACTTACGATTCGAGGCAGCCCTACGTGCTTCATATGCCACCTTAAACGTCTCTGGAACCACGTTCAGTTCGTCACCTTGCTTCTCAGCTTGTTCCACAGCCTCTCTTGCTGTCGTGTGTGTATCCGCCGCCGCAGCATCGGCTCGCGGTCCACCCCAAGTGCGCTGCCCTGCCGTGAATATTCCGTACACCATGTAATACCAGTTGTAAAACGGATTAAGAATGAACATGAGCGGGTACAGCCAGATCTTGAATCGCCGCAGCTTGGCCCCATAATAAAACATCAGCAGCCAGTGCAACCCCAGGGAGATGGCAAGGAATCCCACGGGAAGGGCATCCACCTTCTTTACCGTGGTCATCAAGGCTAATGCCATTATGAAGAATAGAAGCGCAGTTGTTCGAATGGTATTCTGCATGAAACGAACCAAGAGGAGTATGGGATATCGTTTCCATAAGCGCCAATCTGTCAACATGCAGACCTCATTGGTGATGAAACCAAGAAACCATCGGCGTCGCTGCTTAATCAGGGATCGATACGTCTGTACAGCCTCAGTCTTGCAGAATGCCGATGTGCACATCTGAATCTGGTATCGCTTCTTGGCTCCAATCATGAAGAGGTGTGTCAGCCAACGATCTTCCCCTAGGTGACATTTGGCAAAATCGAACAAGTCCTCACACTGCTCTGTCTTATCCACAAAATAGTATTTCGCCATCCTTCGAAAGGCTGAGAAGCGCAGCATTGTCAATGCTCCTGGCAGACAAGTGACAGAGCCACAACCGGATTCTACTGTCCGCTCGAACAACTGTCCGTGGATGTACTCTATGTCTTGTAGAAGGGTGATAATCCTGTGCTTTTTTGTCGTTGAGGTAATGACGCCTGTCATGGCCAGCATGTCTCTAGAATTGCCGGGGCTGAGCTCCATGTCATAGACAAAGTTTTGTAAACATACTTTGTCTAATATGCAATCAGAGTCAATGAATAGAATGAAAAGATTGTCGTTTCGCTTGAGATACTCTTCGTATACTCGGTCAATGAGCTTGAAGGTCACTTTCTGACATTGTCGCTTGCCCCCGTGCTCAAAACGTGAAATAGTTATACGTGCAGATCGATACGTAACATCGATGCTCTTGGGGTACGTCTCCATTTTCATGGATACCCCAAGTTGCTCGATGGTGTTGAGGTATAGCTCGTCTTCCTCCTCTCCGTCGAACGATAAGAAAAGGTGAATGCATGCTGGGGGGTAGTCGCAGTCGACAACAGAGTTAACGGCTTTGATGAGGACTTCGGGTTCCTCTCGGTAACAAGGCATAACTATAACAATTTTCGGTGCAGTGACATCGTCCAGGACCTGCTTTATACGCTTCGTTCGGCCGAGTTGATTTGTTACAACCTGATAAATGCAGAACAGCCAGGGAACTGTCAGGAGGATCGCAAAGGCCCAAAACGCAAACCACTGGAGAAAGGACACCATCTCATTCGGCCATAGCTTTGTAATAGCATCTGGAAGAGGCAGTGTTACTACCATGATTGGGAGGAAGATGGCTCTAGACTCAAGATTAGCCAGTGTTGTTTTAGGCGTCGAGTCATCTTGCTTACCGTAGAAGAACAAAGGCGATACCAACAGTGACGCACAGAACATTGATAGACCAATGCTCTGACTTTTGGAAGACTTTGGCCAAGCAGTAAACGAATGCTGCCAGCCAAAGAAACCATTCGAGGAAAGCCATCAGAAGCACAACGCCCACTATGCTGGTATAGATAATCTGTAAGGAGTAAGTGAGCGTGTGTACATGATGCAGGAAACTACCTTAAATACTTTAGTAGGTATCAGGTGGTATGTTGACTTACATTCACCAATGGCCAGTTGTCGAGCACTGCCATTTCTGCGAAGTGACAGCGGCGCTGATACTGGAAGGTCTCTTCTCTTCACCTGAGTGAAGCGGCTACCAGCAGTCCTCGGATCGAGACCTAAGCGCTATAGCCACCTCTTTGAAGCTTCAGATGGAGTGGCTCTGGCAGTTTTGCATACTCCTTTCGGCGGGTAGAACAGGAGAACATGGGAGGTGGAAGCAAAAGGTGAACAGTGTTCGGAAATGAGTGGTCTTTTTGGGGGCACTGCTTTGATTCAGGCGCCCAGCGGGTGCCCGCAGAATGTTACGAATCTTGGGTGGGAAAACAGGAGGCGAATGTGACACAAGCCAGGTAATTTCAGAAATTAGAAGGATGTTGCCCAACACTGAGCTTTATTTGCTTTTTGTCGCGAAACAACTAAACGCAAATATAGGAAGGAGCTGACTCGAAAGTCCTGAGACGGGGGAGGTGCAGTGAATAAGATACAGAGGGCAAAAAGATAGGTATGTTCGAATGCGCCTGCTTTTCTAAAGCTCAATGGTTACACGGGACATATTCCCTTAGATACCTAGAACGTGGAGTGATGCCATGAGCAAATGACCATACAAACAGGATTCTCATTTGCATCCCATCTATTGGCTATTATTGCGTTCAATAGGCACTAGCAAGAAATCAAGATAGTTTAATCGTCTTCCATGTAAAATTGCAGTTCAGTCTTAAGCTAAAACATACTGGACAACAAACAACCTGTCAGGTTTTTGAATGCCTCTTGTTAGCTTTTGAGCACTAAGCAATATGGGACATTTGGCCATCCCCAAGATTAAGATACAAACGCTCATAGCGTGTTTGTGCCTTCCCTGACAAGCACGTGGTCTGTCGCACGCCAAAGTGGCAAGATGGTGTCTTGGCCCATAAGCTTTGTATCTGGCTGGTGCTGTCTGCATTGGCTCTGTTCGCGACTCGTCTGAGAGTTAGATTCTGCACAACGCCATTCTCGACAGCAAGGGTTGTGTCGGTGAAATGCAGCAGACGACATCCCCTTCGCGCTATCTGTAAGGATGCCAGAGATGTGGCACAGGGTTGGTGCGCGCTCGCCGCATATATGACTATGAGCTTCGGAAACGAAGACACGTTCGCGCTCAAGTTACTCCTCGAGTCGCGTTGTGTCATACCCATCGATCGGTTCAGCATCAAGGCTGGATCGACTACCTAGTTAGAAGTCTTACCTATCTGAATGTGTTTACCAATCGACATCGCTGAGTTGAAGTTTGCGGGATCTTTGGCCCCTATCTTTGTTCGATCTCTCCAACCTGTTGTGGTAAAATGTCGCCGGCCGCTCGTTACCTGAGTTGATGTGTGAATATTGGTGTTGCGGTCAAGTTGTGGGGGTTCAGGGTCTGTACCACCGTCCTGATCCTCATTCTGCTGAAGATCATAATTGAGAACTAAGTTCTTGATGCGCTGTTGTTCCTCCCGCTCAGCCTGTTGCTGATTCTTCATGGCAATAGCAAACGTGGAATCGGAGGGCAGCTCGACAGTTCGTGTCTAACCCAGGTCAGTAATGAAAACGGTATATGGTGATGATGAAAAGTACCTGCTGGCGGTTACCCTTCTTCGTCAGCAAGGAGAAAGCCATAGTGTGTCCAGGAGGCGATTCCCCCTCGCCCCCCTCTGTCGAGGTGGCTTCACGATTCTTGGGACGAACTGGAAGTGGTACGTCAAAGAGCTGTTTGCGCTCAAATTTACGTGACTCGAGGCTTTCCGCCATCATTTTGGCATACTCGCGCTCAAAGTCAGCCTCATCTTCAGGATCAACTTCCTCTTCTTGCCGGGTAACCACAATGGCTTCCTCGTCAAAGGTGCTCTCGTCGTCTGAATCCTCATCCACTTCCTAAACGAAATTCGTCAGTTTACACCAAGATTTGGCATTCGATCAGCTCACCTCTGCTTCCTCTTCGTCAGAAGCGCTATCATCATTGTCATCACCATCTTCATCATTATCCGCATTGTCATCGTCGGATGAGGCGTCACTTGTGGCATCATCTACATCGATTCCCTTGTCCACACCTGCCGACTTTTGATCCTGAGCAACAGCAAGTTGAAATGCTTTGACTGCCTCGTCCAAGCTGGTGGCAAGCTTCCATTGCGGCCGAGTGAGTGCAAACGTATCTTGAACCAGAAATTCGATGTCCATTGGTAAGGAGACCTTAGTAAAAATGTAGTACTGAAGGGGATATGTTAACACACGTTCCATCACACGAGTTATTAGACTTACCTGGAAGAAAGAAAGAAAATAATCCAACTTCTTGCCCGCTGCTCCACGGTTGAAAAACACACCGCACGTTTCCAGCATCGTCGAAACAAGCCGGATGCGGAAGAAGTCATCAGGGGGGTCAAGTGGAGTGTATTTGCCAGGAACAGGCGGGCCACCTATGAATCGAGTTAGTAACTGACCTACTTAGAGGCCCAAGGGTCGGCATACCATATCCGAAGGTCATAATCTTGTACATTGTGTCGAAGATAACAGGATGTTCAAGCATACGGTAGTTATAAAGCTCGCCAAGATACTTGACTTCGGCAATGCGCCGCTGATAGAACCTGTAATCATTCTGTTCGAGCCCAAAGGTCATAGATTCGACCACGTTATCAATAACCTTAACAACAAAAGCAGGATGGTAGCGATAGAGCGCGCTTAGCAAGATTCCAAGAAGATGGACGCTTCCATATTTGACCTTTCCAGGTTTTGAGAACACTTTCTCCAATATAGCAACAACCTAGAGATCATCAGTTTTCAGTCACACAATAATGTCGTTGATATATACCTCAGCTTCCTCCCAATGAAGTCTTCGAATTTGCTTCAAGATCTTGCTGTAATTCCTCTTTGTCATATCAACATAGATCAGTTTACGAACGAAGAGCTCCATAGGAGTCCGTTCCTTTTGTTCAATGGCTGAACGTTCCGGTGGATCGACATAGTAAACGGCATTGTCGATGAGCATGCGCTCCGGCTGTCCAATGTGCTGAACAGATTTCTTGCGCTGTAGTGTTTCAAGGAAACTCATCATGCGCGGAGCTGTTTCGGGGTTTCGAAGCAAATATCGACCACAGTTCTCAATGAGGTTGCACAGAATTTCGATATTCATGCGCGAAAAATCGTCAAGGCTGACTTTCAAGCAATGGAAGACAACATGCTCCGGAACAATGCCGAATTTCGTCAACTCAGCAAGATAACGAATGTTGCTCAAACGAACTTGTCCTAGAAAGTCTTTCTCCTTCCGCCTTTGCAGGCTTCGGAATTCCGCATCGAGGTAGTCAACAAGACCTTTTGGGACATCTGGCATATATCGGCCCAGAGTCGCGACAAGGCGGGACCATGACGGCAGCAAGTCGCTTCGTCCTTTTGGAACCTCGGTTAAGGCTTTTACGAGACGATTGCGGGAAGCCTTGGAGTTCAGGAAACAGAAGTCGATAGCTATCTGATCGACAATGTCCTTGTTGGTCAACTCTGGCAGACGAGCGAGCAGAGCGTCGACTTGGGCACCTATGGTCCGGTTCGCAATAGATGTAGACTGGTCGTCGGCTGTCTCAGCAGCCTTGAGGGTTTCTGAAGCCTCAGTTGGGTCTACCTTCTTTCCAACTTGTTCATCTGTATCGATTTTCTTCTTCTTGCCGTCTTCCAGCAGAATAGCTGGCACCTTACCCTTGAGGTCAACGAGATTTTCGTAGAAGCGCCGCTCATCTTCGTCTTCCCAGATTCCAGCGCCGTCTCCCATTGAACGAAGATAATCACCCGTCTTGACGAGACCAATAGACCCATTAGAGGCGGCGAATGAGTCGCCTGAATCTTTTAGATCGGGCATTTCGGCCCCAATGGCATCCGCAATGACCTGTGCGTTCGAGACGAGTCGTTCCTGGGCCTTGACTTGTTTCTCGTAGTTTGCCTGTCGATCTTCGAAGACTTCGCCAGACTTGACATATGCCTCAGCATTGCGTCGGGCTTGGGATTGGATCAATTTCTGGTCCCGAGTAATATGTCCTTTAACATCGTCGAAGTACTTCTTCAGTATGCTCCTGAATCGCTCACGCATTTCGGGTTCGGTAAAGGGCTGGTCTGTATCAGAAGAAGTCTCATTCCCTCCATTGTCGACATCGGCTTCGTTTCCTTCGGTTGTGCCGTCCTCCTCCACTGTCTTTCGGCCGTCGGCTCCCGTGGGTTTGACTCCAAGGACATCCCAGCTGAATGACTTGACAAAGATAACGAGAAGTGGAAGGTTGGCATGTTCGCGGTCGTACCCAAGCAAATCCTTAAGTACTTCGAGGGGAAACGGCTCCGCACCGGCGCCTTTGTTCGTTCGGGTCTTTAGTTCAGGGGTCTTGCCCGCGGCTCCCTTTGTCGCATCGTCTGGCCTGCTAACGTCGTCAAGTGTCCTGATGACACCAACAAGCCACAACTCAGTCACCACACGAAGCAATGCGCGTTGTCGTGTGATGCGTTCCTTCTCCTCCTTCTCACGAACCTCGGGTGCCAAAGATTTGAGAACGCTCTTATCAGGAGTTGCCATACCTTTCCCAAGCAGCCAAGCTAGGTATTCCGTAAATTCTCCAGGACCAAATCGCTGATGGAGGGCACTGACAATCTCCACGCCAGCCTCAATCTCACCGGGCGACTTGAGCCGACACAGTCCTTCATAACAGGCAGATATGATCTCGGAAAGGTACTTGTGGAGGCTCAAAGTCCGGATTTCCTGGAGGAAGGTGCTGAGGGTAGCAGCGGTGATAGCGGTTCGTAGTCGTTTTATGAAAGCGGTATTCTTCTTGAGAGACGAATCGAGAGTCTTCCCAACAGGAAACAAGTCTATGATGGTTGTTATTAACGGAAGATGGCGGGGGGAGTGGTGGGGTAGACAGAGATGATTCATACCAGATTCGCCATCCCACGCCTTTTCGTTCAAAGTGCGCAGTTCGCCTAGGAAGATGGTAAGCTACTGAGTATAGAGTAAGAGATGTACCGAGAGATCATACGCTTCCTTGCGCGATCCATGGCGGGTCACGATATGATTGGAGGCGATTCGCGACTTGGGTAGATGTTCTAGATCGGTTCGGATGTGATGTGAGCTGGGTGGAGGCGGCGCTACATTCAGCGCGCGCTGCCTGCTAAGGGATGTATTTCCCCAGAAAGTGATGCTGTAGATAAGGCAAAAGAGCCGACATGGGTGCGTCCGTCAAGCCAGGACGGAGGAGATGCGTGTTTGGAGTTTTGCCTTTACCTGACTTTGAGGTTGACAGCAACTGACGTTAGGGTACCTACGGCCAAGGAGAGTGGAGGTTGCAAATGCCCGGGGTGGGGTTAGGTTTGCGCCTGTTGTCAAATGGAAGTGGTAGCCCTGCAGCCGGGGCTGGTGGAAATGAAAGAACTTGCTGTGATGAGGTTTCAAGAAAAAGTTACTGAACAGAGTTCTCGATTCAAAGTTATTATCAGATAGAGCATCCATATCTTGCTGTGTGTAATATCGAAGTCCGCGTAAGTAATTCTCATGGGTGTTGAGCGTTGGTATTCAACTCTAGGTTAGCCCGCCTAACTTTGAGATTTCATTTTTATACTGAACCATCCAAGCTGCCGTGTTATCGGACCAATTCGCTAAGGTAGGTACCTACAGTGGGGGCTGGCGCTGAAGGGTGCCGGAACAATATTCTAGCGTCTGTGCTTGTATAGATCTCAGGCACAGGGCAAAGCAGGTACTAAAGCAGCCTTGCATCCATACCTAGGTAGGTAGGTACCTACCTTACGTAGGTATGGAACCTTCGGAATTTCTAAGATCAAGCACCACCAACTCATATTGATATTTCCAAAATTAGAAACCAAACCATTGGAATATCGCATAAATACATTGTTTAGATCCCGTATGTCATAATTCAATAACTCAGCCAAACAGCTTGCTTTCGAGAAAACCATATCATCAAGTTCTTTGTAGTGGTCTCTTGTTTCAAAGTATAATAAATTCAGCAGCTTTCGCCTTTCTTCGTCCATAGTATGACCATGATCAAATTTCGAAGAGAAATATGACCACGGTCTTCAGATATTTTGCCATCTCCGGCCCAGAAACTTGTTCACCTATAGTGCACGAGACATTACCGAGCAGGGAGGATTTTCTTGTCACCTATCCGCTGCCTTGGTATCTCTATCCCTTATCAGCCCAGTTGCTATGTGGGCCCTCTATGGTTTAGATATCTCCGGCGGCAGTGAGCTAAGCAGCAAGCGTGATTCGCCCGTCGCCTTCATGGCATGATAACGCATATCTTTCAACCTCCGCGGATCAGACCAGAGCCCATGCATCCACTCAATTGTAACTTGCATCTCCTCGCGAGCAACTATAGAAACACGATATCATGGACCAAGCCTCAGCAGATCCAATGGAGAACATCAGGGGGGTTCCTAGGGCCACGACACGGGCAAACGGCAGGCCCGTAATGTCAGATCACCCACGATAAGACTTATTATACTGCTGCTTCTGCTGTTTAATCTACCCAGACTTCAATTCAGACAATGTTATCAAAACCTCTGGTTGTGTAACCACTCTTTCAAAACCCATTCACAACTATACACATCTTCATACACTATGGAGACTTCAAGAACTACCGTCCTGCAACAGGACAGCCTTCCTCCTAGCCCTCCGAGCACAGGGAAACCATCTCGGATAGGCAGTTTCCATGACCTACAAGAACTCCCATCAGGCGAGCACCCAAGTCTCGACGATTATGTCAAGCCCTATCCTCTCCCTCCCAAAGCCTTGCCAAAATCTGTCCTCAAAGAGGATCTCAAGACTCCTGACGGCCATGTTGAGAGAGACCCACGTCTCATCCGTCTTACTGGAGTCCACCCCTTCAATTGCGAAGCACCCCTAAGCGACTTATATGATGAGGGTTTCTTGACCAGCGAGAATCTTCACTATGTTCGTAACCACGGGCACGTCCCCATATGTGAAGACGACGAGATTCTCGGCTGGGAGTTCGAAGTCAACGGTCTCGTAGAAAACCCTATCAGGATGACCGTACGGGATCTTATCAACAACTACCAGCAACTGACCTATCCAGTAACATTTGTGTGTGCTGGAAACCGTCGCAAAGAGCAGAACATTGTACGCAAGACCAAGGGCTTCTCTTGGGGTCCTGCCGGCCTGTCAACTGCACTCTGGACTGGCGTTGCTATTGGTGATCTCCTTGCTGCAGCAATGCCTAAGCGTGGAGCCAGATACGTTTGCTTCGAAGGAGCAGACAAGCTGCCCAATGGCTACTATGGAACATCCATCAAGCTCAACTGGTGCATGGATCCCAACAAAGGTGTCATGGTTGCCCACAAGATGAACGGCAAGACCCTACACCCCGACCACGGAAAGCCTGTCCGTATTGTCATTCCTGGCCAGATCGGTGGCCGAAGTATCAAATGGCTCAAGAAAATTACTGTCACTGAAGGGCCTAGCGACAACTGGTATCACATCTATGACAACCGTGTCCTACCTACCATGATCTCACCAGAGGAGAGTGCAGACCTGCCTGAGGTCTGGAGGGACGAGAAATACGCTATCTACGACCTTAACACAAATAGTGCGATCTGCTATCCTGCACACGAAGAGAAGGTTCCCTTCACGGATGCCCCAGCAAGCTATAAAGTGCGAGGATATGCCTACGGTGGTGGCGGACGACGCATCAACAGAGTCGAGATTACCCTTGATAAGGGTAGGTCTTGGCGCCTGGCCAACATCCGATACCATGAGGATGATTACCGCAATGCACCCGACGGCGATACTCTTTATGGTGGACGAGTTGACATGTGGTGGCGCGAGACATGCTTCTGCTGGTGCCTCTGGGACCTTGATATTCCCCTGGATGAGCTAAGGGATGCCGACGACATCATGATGCGTGCCATGGATGAGTCCTTGCACATTCAGCCTCGAGACATGTACTGGAGTGTCCTGGGCATGATGAACAACCCATGGTTCCGTATTGTGATCCATAAAGAGGATCATGCCCTTCGCTTCGAGCACCCTACACATGCTACCATGAAGATCAAGGGTTGGATGGAGCGTGTCAAGGAGGCCGGTGGAGACCTTACCAACGGCTACTGGGGTGAGAAGGCTCCTGGTGAAGCCCAAGAAGTCGTGGTGAAGGCGCCTGAGAAGCAGATTTGCATGACCAACCCCCAGATCAACCGCAAGATCACCATCGAAGAGCTCAAAGCTCATAGTGGTGATGACGAGCCTTGGTTCGTTGTCAAAGGCGAAGTATACGATGGCACTCCTTACCTCTCCGGTCATCCTGGCGGTGCAGCATCGATTTTTGGTGCAGCAGGCCAAGACGCCACTGAAGAATTCATGGCTATTCGTAAGTCTTCACCCAATCATACCTCGAGGATACTTGAACTAGTCGCTAACATTTCCCTCTTAGACAGTGAGAATGCCAAGGCAATGCTGCCCACATACCATATCGGCACCCTCGACGAGGATTCCCGCGCCATTCTCAGTGGCGATGCAGCAACAATAAACGACGATGCAAAACGAGAAGTCTTCCTTCAAGCCAAGACTTGGAGCAAGGCCATCCTCGACAAGAAGACATCTGTCTCACCTGACACAAAGATCTTCTCCTTCAAGCTCGACCACGGAGACCAGCAGATCGGCCTCCCGACTGGCCAGCATCTGATGATGCGTCTTCGAGATCCTGCCACCCGCGACGCCATCATCCGCTCATATACACCCTACTCCGACGGCTCAGACTGTGGTCGCTTGGAAATTCTTATCAAGATCTACTACGACACTCCTGGGCGTAAGGGTGGTGTTATGACACAGGCTCTTGATGCCCTTCCCTTAGGTCATTGGGTCGACTTCAAGGGACCAGTGGGTAAGTTTGTCTACCACGGCAATGGCATATGCACAATCAATGACAGAGAGCGTCGCGTGCGCCGCTTCATCATGGTTTGTGGCGGTTCTGGCATTACTCCCATCCGGCAAGTTCTCCGCGCCGTGATGCACAACCCTCAAGACACAACGCCTTGCCTTGTCTTCAACGGAAACCGCGGTGCGGAGGATATTCTCTGCAAGGAAGAACTCGACGAGCTGGAGGCAGCCAATCCTTCGAGATGCCGTGTAATCAACGCCCTCGCTGAACCGCCGCCTGGGTGGAACGGTGTCAAGGGTTTTGTGAACCAAGCGCTGGTTCCCGAACAAATGGTTCTTCCCAAGGCGAGCGGTGAGGGTGACGAGTTGGTGCTTGTGTGCGGGCCTCCACCGATGGTCAAGGCCGTTGAGGCGGCATTTATGGGTATGGGTTTCAAATCAGACGATTTTGTCTTCTTCTAAAGAATCTGCCGGGCGAGTTGATGATCTGATTGCCAGAGTGGACCGCTTACGTATTTGGATCGGCGGGGGAATGGCGTTTAGAGGACATGTTATTTTGGTATTCTATGGCAACTGTATAAAGTTTCAAGTTCGAGCACGTACATAAAAAAGACGATATGCTATACAACACAACCTCTGGTGCATCTATGCAGACACGCCATTCCCCAGTGTCAAATTAAAACCGGTTCTAGGTCATAACATCGTAATAAGAGAAGAACCGAGTCGACGAGAGTTGAATTAATGTCCACCCTCAGAACCACCTTCAGCACCGCCCCCTTCGGCTCCATGGCCACTTGGATCGGGATAGTACCATGCAGCAACAGCAATGGCGACATAGAGAGTAATGAGTAGAAAACCTTCTAGGTAGTTACTCTTCTGATCCTGAAGAAATCGCCCGACGGTAAGAATGGCGAGGATAAGCATGACAAGGTCGAAGACTGCAAAGTTGAGGTCCAGGCCCTTGTTGAGACCCCAGCTTACGATGACGGCAAGAGGAGCGTTGAAGAGGGCAGTCTGAAGGGTAGCACCGAGGACGTGCGACATGGCCATGTTGATCTGATTATCCCAAGCCTCATCAATAGCAGTCAAATGCTCGGCAAGCTTCTCAACTAGAGGAACGAGAATGAGGCCCATGAACGCGTCGCTGACACCCTTTCCAATGACATGCTCAATCTGCATGACGAGGATAACAGCTGTCCAGGCAACGAGGCAGATGGCGATAATCAAAGCGATGATACACTCAGTCAGAGTAAGTTTAGCCTTGGCTTGATCCTTGTGCTTGTCTCGATCATTGTGTTCGTCCTGTTCAAACACAGCATCGTAAATACCATGGTGGGTTCGAGTCTGGAAAAAGACATATACCAGGTAGGCGATGATGAGAAGAACCGAGATAACGCGCGAAATCTGGAGAGTCTTGTGGTCGAGGCTTGTTTCGGTAAGTGACTGGCCATTACCAACTCCATACTCGAATACTGTAGGGAGGGCTAAGACAACACCGCTATGGGCGGGTTAGTTACTGAACGACCCGTAATACTAGGAAAGCCGAACTTACGCAGTCAGGAGCAGGCCGCTTCCAGCCTCGCTGATGGCCTCATTGAAAACCTGCTCTTCTTTCAACATGCCGCCAACGAAGAAACAAGCACCCAGGCATAAAAGCATGGTAGCGAGAATTGAACCCATAATAGCAGCCTTGATAACGTAAAACATATCTTTAGAAACAAGAACCATGAAGAGAATTATTTCGACGATTGAGCCAAGGCTAAAGAATGTGTAAGCGATGGTTTCTTTATGATCGAATTCCACAGGGAACATACCCGATCTCGAGCAGAACGCCCCAAACATGAGGGAGCTTTCGGGTGAGCTCTTGGCCAGCAAAACCGATCATGTTGGCACAAGGAATCATGGCAATATAAGCCAGCGCAAAGATGGTGACATGGTTATCAGGCATCGCATCTGATACGTGTGAATAAAGCCTGTCCAAAAGATATCGCGGCGAAGAACTTACAGCGAACGGCAATGGCAGCAGGAACGAAAGGCCACAGAAAGTTACAAACCAAACTGACCCGACTGGCCGATCTGAACGAGATCTTGGTGAAGTGAATAGGATGAAATCCCCTTCGACCGCTCTCCCCTGCAGGCTTGATATATCGAGACATGTTGCCGTTACCGGGATGTCTTTTCTCGCCTCTCTGATGTTCGCTGTACGTGTTAGGAACGGGCAAAGTGCGGTCGTCGGATGAGACTGGCCGCATGTCGGGAGAGTTGTATGAGCGATGGCGATGAGAGCGTGAAGAGGAACGTTCTCGGGGCATGTTGGCGGACTTTTGTACGCGTACGGATTCTGCTGCAGTTGGGCAAATTTCCGAGGATAAGGTTAGGTTGGCCTAGACTGGGGACTAGGGACTTGCGGGAGGGAGCCAGACCGCCCCGTGTCTAAGTGTGACAGTTGTGTTTTGGCCTGGAGCGCTTAAATCAAAGGGAGAGGACCAAGCGACGTGAGGCCAGGAAGGAAGGGATGGGGAGCTTGGATATAAAGGCAGCTGGGAAGGTACCTAGGTATGTATCCAGTCGGAATTGCCTCCTACCTTAAAGGCCAGGAGGACTTCATGTGGCATAGACTCACTCCCGCTAGCCCGTACCTATCTCTGTCTTCCGTGTTTCACCTATAGATCTCGAGATCCACTGGCTCAGAAAAGGGTCTCACTCTCACGTCTCACAATAAACAACAAAGACCCTTTGGTCTCAACAGCCAATAAGACAGCTCCAGCATGATGAAGATGCGGTCACTCCAATGCTTATTTATGCCCTGCCAAGTTCTAACAGGGCCAAGCCGGGCCCAGCCGCTCATTTTTTGGGCCAAGGTTGCTTGGCGGTGTCTTGATCCGCCCTAGTCCAGCTACGTCACTGATATTGTGCTCCAGACGACATCATTGTACAGCGAGACTGGCAGAGGATCAACGGCATTTTCCTCGCAATAAATACTGTCTTGTCAGTCACTCTTTCTTACCTAGGTAGGTTGGTAGGTACCCTCCTTAATTTAGTGCTCGCTCTATCGTCATCGTGCCATTGCAAAATTATTCTTGTTTTTATCCTTATTTCATATCCTTCGCACTTTTCCATTTCAAGGTCTAGACCCAAGCCATTTTAGCACCAAATGACAACCAGACTCCCTAGACTCAAAAAAAAGCTTGTTTATCAGCTAAACAGGGGCATCTCGTGCTTCATTCCCCTGTGCCGGTTTCCCGTCTACCGACACTCCCTCCCAAACTCTCAACCGAGATTTCATATTGAATCTGCAAGCCACTGCTCAAACCCTCCCCCTCCATTCGTTGTTTTAGAATCCCCGCGCTCGGCATCGTCCCCGGATTCCTTCATGAATGGCCCCTTGCCGATGCTGCTGTTCTCAAAGGCTGCCTCCCTGGCCCGGTATGGAACTGGCTCTGCTAGAACAACCGTCTCAGTTCCTATGGGGATATTCAACTCTGGCCCCATCGGCAGTGATTCCACGTCTACCTCGACGTTCAATAGAGTCTTAAGAATCACTTGGCTTCCCGCTTTGCTCATCACTTCGTTGGCTTGCTTACACAGCTCTGATGCGACACACTCTACACAACCCCGCTCACAGTGACAGTTTTCAACCCGCTTCAGCGCATCTCGCAGGAGCTGGTCGACATGGTCAAAAGCCTTTGTGTTGATACCTGACCCTCCTGCACCACCTTTGGCATCGTAAAACGTCAATCGTGCTGGTCGTTTCCGCTGCGATTCTTGCTTCGCAAACTCCTTCACTGCTGTCTTACACTCAGTCCGGACATCGCCAGGCATGCTGATAACAAAAGTTGGCAGTAGGCTCATGATGGCATGTTCAGCAGCATGAATCGCTGCAGCAATGTGAAGTCGTCTTTCTTGGAGAATGCACATCGCTTTCTTAGGCACATCAAGCCACATTCCCTTGCTGAATCGTATCACCGGCGGGTTATCCACCTGCACCGCATCCAGAACCCGGTTCTTCTTGTCCACCTTGAAGAAGCCGAACACGTTTTGCTGTATCTTGATTGTTCCATAATAAGCGTGCGACCGGGAATTTGAAATCGTTCGAATAGCCTCTGTCTCAGTGGGATCGATGTCGGTATAATCACGTTGAACGGTCGTCCACTCAACCTTGACCCTTTCCACCCTAGCCATCCCTTTGTCAGGCTGGAAATCTCGTACAAGGTACGGGTTACCCTGGTGAAGAAAGATGGCTCCGTCGTAAAGCGTGAATGTGGCTCGAGAGGCCTCCAGCTCCTCCAATACAACGTTCCGGCCGTTTGTGATGTCGATGATAGCAAAGTGGTCGTCTTCTGTGTCTCGTATAGCGACATACTTTGCAGGGACAGGGCGGAATCGGTCATGGCAGTGGTAAAATCCCATGTCGCCTCTTATTAAACGCTCCATGCAGATTTTCGGCAAATCTTTGCCAAAGTATTTTACATCCTCTACTGGACGAATTGGCATTTCATATGCCGCGCATTGGATGTGACCTTCGCGTACTAGTATATTCTCCAGGTCAACCTGCAGCTCGCAGTTGGGCTTCGTGAACAACTCGTCTGGGTTCTGCATGTAATGCTGGTCAGTCGCAAACCCGTCACCAACCAATATCGAAAGTGAATCTTTATTGCGACGGCCAGCGCGACCACTTTGCTGCCGCAGGTTTGCAATAGTGTAAGGAAAACCCCAGGTCATGACACAATCAAGCGAGCCAATGTCAATGCCGAGCTCTAACGCAGTGGTTGCCACGATTCCGAGCAGCTGGCCTTGAAACATTTCGGTCTCGATCCTGCGGCGGTCTTGTGCCGTGTAGCCACCGCGATATCCCATTACCAAGTTGGTACATTCTGGCCGCCCCAGGTTCTCAAGTTCTTGCTTGATCGTGGTCACGAGCAGCTCACATTGGGCTCGAACTCTGCAGAACGCAATTATCCTTACACCTCTTAGCATAAGGGCACAGAAAAGGCGTGCACATTCGAACTTGGTGCTGCCTCGACCAGATGCAGGATCACCGGGGTCTTTGTACGGAGTGTTCCAGCAAAGGAACTCCTTGCGCCCTGATGGAGATCCATCATAATCTATCAGTTGGACGTTCTCAATGCCGAATATTGTTTTGAAATGTTGCTCCGGGTTGGAAACTGTAGCCGAACACGATATAAATTTGACGCGCCGATTTCCTACTGCGGCGCATATTCGCCTCAACCTCCGCATGATGAAGGACATATGGGAGCCCATCTGGCCATTGTAATAGTGCAGCTCATCAACTGATCATAGAATCAGTACACAATCGAGGAGGTGTCTAAACCCAGAGTACTTACCAACAACATATTTCAGGTTCTTCAAGAATGATCTCCACCGCTCTTCTTGGGGCAGTATCGTGATGTGAAGCATATCCGGATTAGTGAAAATTATTCTTGCTTGTTCACGAATCCCATTGCGCTCCGTCATTGGAGTATCACCATCAAAAGTCTCGATCATAGTCTCCTCAAGACCAGGCATATAACTCATCATCTCTTTCAAGCTCCTCTTCTGGTCCTGCGCCAAAGCTTTTGTAGGAAAGATATACATGGCTCTCGAACTATAGTCCTCTTCGAGGGAACGAATAACCGGGAGTTGATAGATCAGACTCTTTCCAGAGCTTGTTGATGTTGACACCACGATGTGCTTGCCATCATGCAAACTGTTGAGAGCTTCTGACTGATGCGCATAGAATCGGGTGATTCCTTTAGCATTATATAGAGCGTTGACCAAATTCTGGCTCAGAAGAAAATTGAGATCACCGTATACGGCCTCCTGTTGCTCAAATACTCTGTGTCCATCTGGGACAATCTGGCCAGTATACCACGGGCTCTCCTTGAGCTCTTGTACAATTTCTGGCACAGTCTTTCGTTCCTTCGGAATACTTTCAGGAATAGACTCGGCTGCCTTCTCTGGGGCAAACTCTTCTTGGGCAGATGGAGCGGGGATATATGTCTTTGTCTGTTGTTTGAGAATTTCGAGCGGGTCAACTCCGTCCTCAGAGCACTTATTGAGAAAGACATTGATGGCGTTTGTGAATTTCTGGTTTCGCCTCTCAATCAAGTTTGTCATCTGTTTTTGGCCAAAAACGGGCATCTTCAACTGCTCGTCCCGTAGTTTTCGATTCGGCTTCGTTGGTTCGCCAGTCTTGCCTGGAACTTGCCTCTTCAGATCACCATCAATGAACTCTAGAAAGAGCACCTCCCGTCCTGCGGGTTCAAGATCACGGTCACGGTGTTTGTCCAGGCTATCCAGACCTGTGTAACCGCCTACCGAAGCATCATGTGCTGGAGCTTGGGAACTAGATGATTTCCCAGTTCGGAACACATCGTCTCTTTCGGTACCCTTAACATCAAGTTGCAGCATATTCTCATCGACATATGCAAAGAAGAGGCTCTCGGGACGAAGAGCTACAATAGAAGCAACCTCATCGATCAATAAGTCCCGCTTTATATGGCTTTCAACGGCAGATTTGATGGTGTCAAATGTCGTAGCGAGATGTTTTCGTGTTGTGCAAAAGGTGTAGACTAGGTTGAGAGCTCGATGCGTTCGCTCTATCTGCTTAAACTCCTCAGGCCACTCCACAGCGCAGTGTACCACGGCACTGCTTGTTTCGTTCTTGAGGACCGGTTGCCCTTTTCGTCCTTTGTTTCCTCTTTTGGGCTCCAAGCAGCTTGATTGACTAGAAGTTGGACTCCCAGCCAGAGGATCGTCTTCGCCATCACGTTTGCGTTTTTCTCCATAAGACAAAAATGGTAGATTACTGGCCGCGTCAGGACCATTTAGTTCTGACGCTTCGATTTGCATTGTCATTTCATTACTGAAATTCAAGGGAGATGCTGGAAGCTGATCAAGACGTGAAAGTGGCGACGTCATCCATCGTGGTACCAGAGTCGCGAAATTGATGCCAAATCACGTGCGTTTTACGGCACTTCGTCAACCCAAGTCAGGTGACGTACCTTACCTGACAAAGAACAGAGAAGTTCACTTCAGAAATTCCGCTGTTGGTAGTATCAATCGAAGTTTGTTTATTGGCGTGACTATGACTGCATGACCAGCACACGGCTGTAATTTCATCTTTGTCTACCTTCTCAAGTGTCCAGGGCTTGTACTAATGGCTTCCCAATACCGTTCCTAGGATATAGCAATACTCCCCAGATGATAGCTGTGTACACAATTCTATCCATGGTTCCGTACAAAAGCCAGAAAGCAACCAGACTCACATGTTGCGCTGTATAAACATGCGTGTTCCAAGCTGGGTACGGCATTGTATCCTTCTGGTCGTTACCCTACTTCCCATTTCCGAAATCGGCACCTGGCCTTACTGACTCCCTCATGTATCAGTGCAAATCCATGTTTGCAATTCTATCAGGGCTCGAGATCGGGCATCACCTCTTTATGGGGTTTAACATTGCTGCAAGAGCTCTTCAAACAGAGCCTAACTGCTTTGAAGTTCCTTTTGGATGACACCAATCTCATTCATGAAGAGCTTTGCATTGGCAGCTGACATCTACAGAGCATCTGTTAGTTTCAAATAGCATCAGAAAACCCAAGACATCGCGACTTACCCTCATTGTGATGCTCACAGGCTTGGACTGCTCGCCCTCAAAGGCAGTGAAGAGAATGCCAACAGACTTCAATGAAGCCTTTTCTTGGAACTTCATGGCGGCGACAAGCGCCGTGTTCAGAATGACTCGGTGGGTCTGATCTTGGCGCATGATAAGACGAGCAACTTTGTGTCCCTGGGATCCCCCTGCGGCCTCCTCATCCACTTCCAGAGCGGAAGCATCAAATGATCCAGGGATGACGGCACCATTTTCATCATACTCGACACAGGCCTGAGGCACATTGATCTTCAGCATGCCCGCGCCTCGCTCTTTCCAGCCGGCCTCCTTGTCATGGTAGAACATCTTGGCTCTCACTGAGACAACTGTGGCCTCACCGGCTTCGCCATCGTTGATCTCGACTATGAAACTATTAGTATTGACTTGATAAAGTTTTTTAAGTTTTTTTTTGGAAAATTCACCTTTCTGCAACTTAAGCTTCTTCTTTTCGTCGGATTCTTTCTCTGGCGAAGCTGCTCGTTCAGTCTCGGGAGGCTGCTCACTCTCCTCTCTTTCCTCGTCCTCGTCTTCTTCGTCCTCGGACTCACTATCGGGAGCGCCAAATGGTTTTGCAGGCTTTTCGCTCTTGAGAGGCTCAGCTCCCGGTGCAGCAAAGCTCGAGAGAGGCTTGCCAGCCCCAAGAGTGGACCCAAAAGTGCTTCCACCAAATGGGCTTCCGTTAGTTCCAGATGATAAGCCAGCAAAAGGCGACGCTCCGCCAGAGCTGCCAAATGTCAACTTGGGCGGCGCGGCTGGCTGTGCGGCTGTTGATGAGGGCGGAGAAGCAAATGAGCTAAGCGAGGGCTTGCCAGCAGCAACGGATCCAAACGCACTTCCTCCCTGAGAGGCACCAAGAGAAGCGAAGGGAGATGTTCCAGATGATAGCTTGCCAAAGCCAGACGCTGCGAAAGCGCTAGCAGACGTTTGTGGTTGAGACTTTTTCGTCGGTGACTTGCCCGCTTCGTTGTCCTTAGTCGCTTCGCCGGAAGCAATTGCTGATGGCTACAAAAACAAAAACATTAGTCGAAATCCTATATCTCCACAAGAAATGCTGTAGTTAGCATACCAAGTCTGTATCTTCGTCGCGATGTCGCTTCTTCTCGGGCTCGGTTCGCAGAGCTCTATCCTTGGCTGAATCAGACGATGCTACACTGTTCGCATCATTCTCTTCAGCCTCCTTGCTTCCCTCTAGTTGATCATGCGCGCGCTTCTTCTTAGGGGAGGCGACTTGTTCCTTCAAGTCGTTATCGGGCGCATCCGAAGTGTTGGCGGCATCTTCAGGACCAGATGTTGGTGGATCGGAGATGGAAGATTGCTTAAGTTCACGACGAGTAGCACGTGTCTCTGCGTCTTCCTTGGTCTCGACATTAACGGGTTCGTTCTTGGGACTGGCGTCAGGAGCGTCGTCGGCCATGGCGTTTGGCGGCTCGGTGTGATGACGGTAGGACCAGGTTGTTGCTGAGAATGAGTGTAATAAAGGGACGATGTCTATCTTTTGACTCGAAACTTGCTGCTAAATCTAGCAAAGGGAAAAAATTCCCGTGGATCGCGGGTGTTGTCTGAGTAAATCTATGCGCTGGACTCAGGATCAGGCTGGGCGCAGGTTGTCTGCGTTGGGTCTTTCGTTGATGCTAGAAGTTGGCAGTTGAGCACTTGAGCGCTGCGTGGAGCCAATCAAAGACATGCAGAATCGCCGACGTCAAAATCAGAGCTAACCTAAACACCTTGGCCTATTCACCGCCCGCCTGACGCCAATGTCCACGCCAGCAGGAGGGGTAACAAATCAAACCCGAGTGGCCTTGGACGTCATTTTTATGAGGAAACAAAGGGATAAACAATTAAAGATATTTGAAACGTCAAAGGAGGACCATCTAGTGTCTTTGTACTGAAACTTCTCGACTGTTTTGTTCCACCTTTGAATAAACAAAAACCTTGATTGGAATTACCGATCTCGAAATGGATCAAAGCCCGCCCGTTCATGGCTCTTGGTTCGGTAGCAGGGGTCATAGCCTTGCTTTGTTCCATAGCCCCTTGAGATCATGTCCCCGGGGAAGACGGGAGATAGTCCAGTGTGACTATAGATGCGTGACGCCTGGTTTTGGCACTGGCTTGGCTTGACTGCCTTTTCATAGCATGTACAGTATGTATGCAGTGAATGCGCGCCATCTCATGATCTTTCACATGCCTAGAAGTCAATGCGTCTAGGATCTCTGTGGCATAATGTCTTGGTATCTCCACGTTAATCGCGTCAGGATCTGTTCCATTTCTGGAAACAAGGGAGCAAACGACTTCCATATTCGACAAGGCGCGTCATGATACAAGTTGATACATAATTCCAATCAATTGCCCAACAACCCCGAAACATCATCTCATGGTGCTCAGTCACCAAAACACTCTACACCGCAGCTCTAGTAGTAGTAAAGTTTCGTTCATTTCAAGTAAAAGTACATCAGTCTAAATCAACCCTTTTGGCCAGCTCCTCCTTTTCGTATTGTGGCAACCGGATACCAGAAATTAACTTCCTGGTTGCGAGCTTGGGCTCAGCTGATGAAGCACAGACAGCCCAGGCCCAGATAAAAGACGAGCAGAGGGTAAACCGCAATGGCCACTCTGTTCTTGACTACGCCGCTGCCACCCAGAATGCTGACTCCAGCCGCCAGAGACCAACTGATCAGGACGATGTAGATGGGAATGCGAGCAATCCAGTGGAGACCTAAAGCAGACATCATAGCAGCAAGAACCAGAGGGAAAAGGGTGTATCCGATGATGCAGACACTTTGAGCGAAGGAGCTGTAAGCAAAGTTAGCAAATACCACATGAGCAACACTAGATTCGGGAACATACATGTTGCCACCCAATAGCTTAATCTGCAGAGTCACCACAGCCTCACCAAGCCAGATCATGGCAAAGACGCCACTAAACACAGCATCCCGCTGTTCAGAGCGGGCAGTGATACTGAGAAGAACACTGAGAAGCAGGCAGAAGATCAAAGGGCCCCAGAGATCCCAGTCGCGAAGGCCAGGAGTCATGTTGCTCTGGAGCAGAGCCTCAGCATCAACCATGCGGCTTGCCAATCCAGTGAGTTCTTCTCTCGTCCCTGAAAGACCAGCACCGCGAATGCTCGAGTAAGCACCGCGCAAACCACCCTCGTTATCGAACATGGTGCCGCCTAGAAGGTAACGCGGATACAGCACCTCCCTGAGCTTGGCCCAGACGGCGAGCAGGTCGCGGCGCAGCGTATCCCATACGGACTCATCAATTGTGTTCTGGGGGGCCCTTCGATCTTCGCCGGGGATTCGCGAGGTTAGATAACCTTCATTCAGTGGCCGCGACGATGAGCTGGAGCCGATATTGCCTGTCAAGGGCTGGCGGGCGCTGTTGGTCGCAAGGGGATCGTCGAAGTCGTTAAGATCAGCTGGATGATTGTAAGCTTCGTCGAGTGTAGAAGAACCCTTTAGTATGCAGGGCAGGGACAACAATCTGGCGAGTGGTCACTTACCATCATCAGGGTCGATCAGGTCGTCCTCATCCTCCAAAGGTGGGTTGGCATAATGCCCTCGAGCGCTGGAAGAGGACATGATTTAAGCTCGTTGTGAAAGAATCGATTGGATTTAGTTCAAAGTCCCGACTCGACGATGTGCGCAAGGTTGTCGTGATGTCACAGATGACTATCCAGCGTTACAGTGGAATTGTGGTTTCAAAAGAGTGAAAGTTGCTGAGGTGAAGCTGACGTATGTATCTCTAATAACTCCAAAACTTCCACGGTCGCCTGTCCAGAAACGACCCCTTGAAGAGAGGTGGCCCAAGCTTCCCTTACTTTAGGACCAATCACATGTGTCCCCATCTTCCACATTTCTCTTAGGTACCTACCTCAACTCAAGGGCAAACCAAATTCAACCCCTTCGAAACAACTAGAGGCATTCGGAATCAACCACGAATTATGTTTATGAAATAGTCAGAATAATATTTAAAGACTAATTTGTGAAATGGATGACGAAAATTAGCCACTATATCTTCAAGGATGTTTTTTGGGCATATCTCCTCGCAGTCCAGCTACAAAGCTACACCATATCACCTCCAACAGCAACAGCTCACATCTTGAAAACCAGGTTTGATCGGCTTCATATCGAGCAAAAACAACACCACACCACAAATCGCGTATGCCTTCATTCTCCTTTCCTTCAGAACTCTTACCCTGATCACAACAAAGCCATCAAGACCAATCCTCATGTCCAATATTGCTTGATAAATCGCTTTGAGAAATCATTTTGTCCCCAAGTTGTTCTTTGGGAAGGTATGCGCGCCTGAATGGCATCAATACCACCCATTCGGATGGTTGTTGTGACGTTCCTCGGCTGATGTAGTTGAAATTTGGGAGTTTCCAAACCAATGCTGCCCATCACTCAACTGAATTGGGGGCTGATTCACCGAAGAATCCGTATAGTTGGATGCGCCCCGACGATGTTGGTAGCCATTCTGGGCGAATGCCTCTTGGTTGTGTTGATAGGCTGATGGCTGCGAATGCCATGAGTTACCATGACCATTGGTTGCGTAATTCCGACTCTGGTTATGATTTTGGTACTCCATACCAGTGGTGCTATAGTCTACCGTGCCCTCCATGGAAAATTCGGTTGAGACCGAGTCCTGTTCGTGGAGAGATGGCTGCTGTCGTTGAGCCTCTCGAGCCCATCGCTCGGCTGCCTGATTATAAGGCCCCTCATAGGAGGTTTCTGCTGCTTCGGGATCCCATATCGGAAGACCATCGGGAGGCTGAGCCTCTCCGCATGGCTGGCCATGGCTATGAGAAGCTATGTTTCCATTTATTCCCACAAGGGCCCAAGCAAAGACGGCAACATCTCTAATGGACTGCATGAGCTGATCCATAGGAGGCCCACCAGCAGCTTGGATTCCACTCCTCAGCGGCATGTGATGAGGGGTCAATGGGGCCTGGAAATCGTGAACGGCCTCATGAGGATACTGAGGATATACAGGATGCTGTGCCCACGGAGCAGCAAAAACTCCATTGTCGAAGGTGGAAGGGATAAGCGGAGGGTTGACATTGGGAATCTGAGGCCTTGCTCGGCGGAGGATAACGGCAAGGCCGTCAGAGGTACAGGAAACGACGGCTTCTAACTCGACAGAAGGTGTCAGCTGCCGGGCCGGGCGGCTTCGTGGCCTTCGCACTTGAGGAGTGTAATCTTCAACCGGTTGTTGAGATTGGGGAGTGGGAGGAGTCTGGTATCCGCCAGCCCGTGAGGCAGAACCCAGAGCATTGGAGCTCGTGGTCCGCGATTCGCCTGATGTCTCATTGGAAGTAATGCCATCCTGCATTTCCACATCAGGTTCGGCCTTGATTAGGGGGCCTGCTGAAGCTTGGTTGGAATTGGAGTCAAGATCCATGGCACCATCCAGCTTGACGCCTCCTCCTTCGGAATCGCTGGAACGGCGACTTTCAGCGCGTCTTTGTTGATTTGGTGCCTGTAAGCTGCTGCCAGACCCGTTGTGATCTAGGTATGGGCTGACGGTGTTGCCGTGGTTGAAATGATGATGCGGTTCCTCGCTTCCATGACTCTCAGCTACATCAATTGTGGACTGTCCATCCGCATTACTCTCTTCGTCTTCGAAGTCCTCTGGCCGCCGTGGGTCTCTGGACCAAAAGCGTAAGTAAGCAATAGAATCGTTGGCCTTTGCGCTCTCAATACACTTGAGAGCATCGTCCAAGCAGCTTTCTCGAATGCACTCATAGAAGCTCTTGTGCTGGACTTGATCAGCTGGAACCCCAAGGATGGATGCAACGGCATCGGTTGCAAACATAATCGTCAATGTTCTAGTGAACCTGTTTAAAATAAGAGCAGCCCGAGGTTCACGTTCTACAGGTGGCAGCCTGAACTTGGGAGACAGATGCTGCAACATGTGATATCGTGGGTCTCGAGGGGAACGGGAGAAGAGACGACGGACTTGAGGTGCGTCCAGAGCACGTCCTACGGTGGGTTAGCCTATGCAACGGTAACAAGATATATCAGAGGTAGGAGGTAACTTCATGCAAGAAGACCTCAGAAGTAGCATACTCTCACTCTTAGCGTCACGCCTGTAAATACTAATACAAGCAAAAAGGATATCGTGGACAATTGAGAAGCAGCATTCGCTGCTTACCCAGTGACCGTCACGAGAGCGAAGACGTGCATAGTGTAGAACGGCAGCCTTGTCCAGCAAAACGCCGCGACTATGGACGGATCGCGCATAGGGGATTTCTTCCGGGTGGAAATAGTCAAAGGCAGATCTGCCAAGCACCTCCTGTGGAGAGTACCCAAGAATTTCAAAGATGGAATCAGACGCGTAAAGAATATTGGCATCCGGATGTAAATCTTTGGGAAAAATACTTGTCAGAAGGAATAGACAGGGGTTGTAGGAGAAAACTTACTGTGTATGGTCAAGAAAGTATGCTCCATGAAGATGACGGCGCAAGAGCAGCGAGCTCCGCAACGAATTGGCCTGACAGCAGACTTTTAGTTGACACTGGCAGATATGCAGAGCGTATCCAGTGAATCTTGGCTAATACCAATGATCTCTGGAGAGGCAAATATTGGGTGCTCGTTCGCAAAAAGAGTTTAAAGTGAGTGCACCAAGGGACTCGATAGCGGATGAAT
The DNA here is from genome assembly GCA_013184415.1 of Fusarium concolor. Lineage (NCBI taxonomy): Eukaryota > Fungi > Ascomycota > Sordariomycetes > Hypocreales > Nectriaceae > Fusarium > Fusarium concolor. The sequence continues at coordinate 85,394 of JABCJY010000505.1, forward strand.
CAAAATTGAGGAACAGAATAAGTGATGTAAGTGGGTTGAACCTCTCACACCATAGATAAGTCTAACGTGCCAACTTGGGATAGTGTCTTTTTGGTGTAAACTGCCAAAGCGGACCTAACTCAGCTGAGAGCAGGGTGAGAGTTGTGCCTCGAGGCAGCTAATAGAAGATACTCTGCGATGACAAGAGCACGGATGCGGTAATGAAGACTGAGACCTTGGATGACGCGGGTAGATGGACGCGAGAAGTACAATGTATGAATGTGTTCAAAAAGAAGCGATTACTGATCTGGTGATACAGATCGTGAGTCTTGGAGGAAGCCGAGGTTGCTGTTTTGTTGTTGTTGTTGTTGATGATGATGATGATGATGATGATGGGCAAACTCGAATAGTAATTGGTGTAGTTAAGCAAAGAGTAGCGTTGGTACTGAAATACCTGACAGTTGTGTATGTCTCTCTATGGTGCCTAAGAGCACAGAGGATGAAAGATGGAGTGAAATTGAGTTGTCGCTACTGGGGAGCAGAACATGTGCGGGCAGCATATGGATATATAAAAATAAAGACCAAGAGGTGGCTGTCAATTCTGAGCCAGGGTTGTGTGCGAATCAAGTCTGAGCGACATGACCTCGGAGCAATCAGTATCCGGGAACGAAAAACTCAACAGCAAGTGATAGAAGCAATGTGAGGCTCGAAAACAGGGAGTAAAAAGTGAAAAATGAGATTCTCTTCTAGGCTTGACCGGGGGCTTGATGAGGGAAAAAGGCTTGGTTGGTTGCGTTGTTTGTCTGTCTAGAAGTTGTCCACACTCGACGTCACGGCTGGTGGTTGATTAGTTTCCTCTAATGTAGCTTTGTCTTTTTATGGGTTGAGCCGTTCTTCAACTCCCTTGGCCCAAATGCTATCGTCAACGATATACTCAAAGAAACGTCGTTGTTGACAAATATCGTCACCCTCTGAGTACCATCCATGGCATGTATGTTATGCAACTGAGACAAGGTTACCTACAAGGTATATGTCAACCCCATCACACAAAGACTAAGGCTGAGAGGGACACGAACTGCCACTTGCAGCGATGGTGAGGAAATCCCGAAGTTCGTCGGATGCACCGTTGGCAACGGGTTTACCGTGCCTGGACAGAGTATCCGGACCTAACGTACGTTATGATTGCCAGGGTGCAGACTCGAAATGAGGCTGCAGTCCTGGAGGGTGGCCACGATGTGTTACTGGGCTACCTCGTCTTAGAAAAAGCAAAGAAGCTCAACGCCCTCAATCAATCAATGGGCGAGTTTCGAGGAGGGAGACTACGAAAAGTTATAATGCTGCAGGTTTAACCTGGTCGGTTAACTCATCAAAGGAGGAAACAAAGGAGAGAAAATGACAAGAACAACCCTTGAATACCTATTAGGTACAGTCTAGTGTACCTGGGTAGCTGAATAGAAAATGGCTTGTACGTTATTGTTCTCATGACTCGAGGTCCGTGCAAATATTTGATAGGTTCGTTCTGCTCGGCATGTTCTTTTAGTTTTGCTTTGTAGTGGGGATGAGGAATGACGTTGAACAGAATGACGAGCGAAATTGAAGACTATCTACGGAAGAGGAATAGCTGGCAATCGCTGAAAGAAGGGCTCCACCCCCGATATCGAAACAAGAGAGCTTAAACAAGGATCGAGCTTCATGGGTTATCAATCGAGGAATGGGTGACCTTTGGTCCCTGATGAGAATTGATTACTGATACTCCCTCCTTACGGAGACTTACCAGAGATTAGTCTACTCACCGGACATGGTTATTCACGAATTGCTATTCCCGCAACAGTGTTTGTTTCTCAAGAACATGGATGAATTGAATTACTACAGACAATACGAGGTTATTGGACGCGAACCTGATTCATGTTACACAATTCTTCTTTGCTTCATCTCAGTCAATGGCAAGATCAAGGAACAGGCGCATCTACATCTTTCACCGCATTTTCCTATCTCTCAGAATACTCCTAGATTAGCACGACTTTTACATCTAGGTTGGTAAATCGTTTGGGGTGCTGTGTCACAATATGACATGTCCCCATCCGACTCAACATGCTGTGCCATCTGAAAAAGGATAGGTGCTTGCTTTTCTGACACCAACAACCAACATATCACTAGCAGCAGTCATTGCTTTTTTTTGGCCACCTTGGCGACGCTCTTAAAGCAGGTATTTGAGAAGTTGTGCCATCACAAGACCCTTGTTCTGGTGGAGTGTTTGTAACTCAGACAGGACTGGGTCCTGGCCGAAGCGCATTCTTCAAGTGCGGGATCTTGAAGCTGTCGGCTGCTGACGGCGCCTTACCCGTTGCACAAACCCCCAGGCAACGGGTGGCTAGGTCGTTTCGCCCTTGCTCAAGCCACAAAGGACCAGTGGGCGTGTAGCTTTGATCCTGGTCAACCTACTGATGAAGTACGGTCTGACGTGCACTGCAAGGCGTCTTGTATCTCTTAAATACTAAACTAGACGAAGTCTATCGGGAAGTTGTTGCGAGGACCCTGCTTAGTAGGCAGGTATGCTAGCACGCCAACGCCTGTGACAGTAAGTGGCTTGATGCGCTCAGTCTGTCATTTGTCCCTGGCGTCCATGATCGACAACTAAGACCTTGATAGTAAGACTAGCATATCGAAAGCTTGATTGGCATCCAAGTTCTTTCTTTTGAATCTCACTCTGGCCTTGATTATGAAGTCAAAATCGTTAAGTATCCAGATTGAAAGTGTGCGTGCTGAAATGACTGTGTGACAACCTGAACATGGGTTGGCTTTGGATTGGCCCAATATCCTGAGCATCACTGAAATCAGAGAAACAGTTGAAAGAAGTCATCCAAGTTTCTTCACAGCACTTCTTCGATTGCTATGTTTATTTAAGGTCAGACAGAGTGTCATACATCAACGGCATGCACGGCATCAGCGACTGATACGAGATAGGGTCAAGATGACGCCAGTATAATGAACAGCTGAAGCGTGAAGATGATAGCGAGATCTGAAGGGCTCTGCCTCAAACACCACACCCGGACCGGTCACAATCAGATCAAGCACTCGATTGTACGATGTGGTAATGAGGTAGATGAGCTTTTGTGCATGACAACAGCTGCGTCATTCCATAGGACCTGGGTATCCAGATATTTGAGCCCACGACATTTGTATCTGTGGCGTATCAACGCTTATTCGAGCAACGTAAGGACTGGATCTCAACTGCTGTATCTGGGATACACAGCCTCAGAGCTGTCTTACTTAAAACTCGGCATTCCTGAGATAGCTTATGCGCACATGGCCTGATTATGACTTTATGGTGTTGCTTGTTCTCGCAGCAGAGACTTGGATTAAACTGCAATACGTACGTGACAACGGCAAGAATCGGGTGAAATAATTTGTGATATGTAGTGCAGTAAGACAAGTTGAGCGAGCACGAACTCCTGCACCACGCCCATGCGTACAATCTAAGTTGATATCACGATCAAAGTTGAGGTTGATGTTGAGAACTAAGCGGGTTGGTCGCCGTTGAGCTGTTACCGACGAATTCCAGCGGGAATCTCTGGTGCAGAATATTAGATGGTCGACAGTACCTCCCTATTCATATCATTCATACCTAATAAGGTAGGGTAGTAGTTGAATAGGAACCTTGAAGGTATCATGGAAATGGTAAGTGAGAATGGAAGGACAACGTCTCCGCTAGGTAGGCGAAGATGACCCAACCAGAAGCAGCCCAGCTCGACTCCACTTTACCGCTAGTCGACAAGGGCTGCCGCTTTCTTTCTCTCACCAGCATCTCATTCAACTTGACGCGATGCGCGTCAATCATTATTTTTCTTGATTAAAGAATTTGATGTGTGTGCAACTGAGATAGGGGTCCCCTCTCGATCCAGGAAATCACGGCTTAGCCTAAGCACTCTGATTTTTCCGTGTGTTTCGGACGTCACCGCTTTACTGCTCTCCAAGGGCGTTCATTTAATCATCAGCCTCTCGACTTATTCACAGCACAATCACCAGCATTCACTTTTCTGCACGCCCAGAGGAAAACAGGAGCTTCGCAGACTCCCCACCCTCTCCGCTTCCGTACACGATATATTTTCAGGCCCTCATAATAGCCGACAAAGTTTAACCCCTTACGGCTATAGCCACTTTTCGCCTGGCAGCATGGCTATCACTGACGACAAGGCATTTGAGCTGCCTAAGCTACGTTCCTCATTTGCCCTAGAAGTAATCCTCCCTTTCTCCTCACTGAAGTATCAAATCTAACAAAATCCAATAGAATGATACGGATTTTCTGGAGAACGACAACGTTGCTGGTATAGCCCCTTTTCGGTTTGTTTGATGGCTGGCCAATGTCTCGTTTTCTAACGCAAGGACTGTTGGTTCTTAATTCCAGAATTCTTTGACGTCAAGTTCTGCCCTTATCAGCCTCTAGATGCAGCCCCTATCTTTGCAGCTATCAGCAAAAAGCATGTAAGTCTCGCTTCAGCCTGCTCAATTTTCATAGAACTCATCCTCACGTGTCCAGGTGGTTCTCTGCACTCTTTCTCAGAAAGCTGATACCAATCCGTGCGAAGTACTCTCGGTAATCAGAGACGATGATGTAGGTATTGCTTAATTATCAAATATGCCCATTGAGAACCGCTGACACTGTCTAGGAGGAGGCTTCCGCTTGCTGTTGTACTTGGACAAAAGATCCTGCAACAGGAGGCCCCCTCCTTTGCATTGGTGGAGTCGATGCGAAAGTCAAGATCTATGATGTTGTGAACGGGAAGCTATACAAGGTAATGTTCTATTCCAGGAAAATGCTGTGCAATGGCAGTTGCTAACTCTCGTCTAACTCTAGTGCCTCACTGGCCATGGAGGTGTTCGTTCACCTGCTCCCATTTGGAATGACTTGAAACAGAGACTTATTTGAAGCAGGATGTCAACGATTTAGCAACTTCGCCTGCAAACCCGTCTATTATCGCCTCAGCTTCGGGCGACACGAGCATTCGTGTATGGAGTCTTGACCCAGTCCATGCCAACCGGCCCTGTTTGTTTATCCTCGCTGGCGAAGGACATTCATGGGATCTTCTCAGCCTGGTAAGACTTGCATCCAATTTTGAACTCACAATCTTTCTTGAAAGCTAACCTCTTGCGATAGGCCTTTCACGATACCGGTCGGTATATCCTCTCCGCTGGTCATGACCAAATTATTAACCTGGTAATTATCGCGTTAACCTTATGACGTACTTATCTAACTCGTCAAAGTGGACGCTTCCCGACGTTCCTACCGAGGCCCTCACCACCCCTGTCCGCGTCCATTACCCTCATTTTTCGACGTCAGCTATCCACAGCGGTATTATCGACTGGTAGGTGTTATGCTCGCCTCGGAGTGTTTCGATGCTAATTAAGAATAGTGTGGCATTTTATGGCGACTACGTCCTATCCAGAGCATGTCATGACAACGTTATCTCGCTCTGGAGAATAGAGGGTTTCTCATCCGCAAATTCGCCTCCTCCTCAGAGTATAGCTCCCACGGCTCAGACTACCGTTCCAACTAATTACGACGAGGCGAGCCGTCTTACGCGTTCAGCATTCGTTCCCACGATGTCACCGCAATGCCCATCCCAGTATACCATGCTACTCCAGTTCCATACTCCTAACTGTGGCCCACAGTTCTTCATGCGTTTCAAGCTACACTTTGTGCCAAATCAGCATCCAGTTTTAGCATTTTGCAATGCAGGCGGGAACGTTTTCTTCTGGGACTTTGAACGCTTGTTAGCGTATCGGGAGTTCGTGGAAGCACTCAAAGAGTCCAAAACCAAACTCCCCTATCCAAGTTGGATGAGGCCCGGAAAGGTAGGGAATCGCTCCAAGACGGACTCTAACAAAGGCCGGCATGGAGGCGCCGACAAGGATGCTCCAAGTGCCTTCCGAGCAGACGCAATCAGATTAAGTGAAGAGATAGGCGGTGAATATAACGCAGATACCCTGGAATTCTGGGCGTGTAGGTACAGTCAAGAGGATCCTCATGAGCCGCTAAAGGCACATAAGACAGAGTCCTCTTCGGCCAACTTTGTGGGTCGACAAGCAGCCTGGAGTCCCGGAGGAGAGTGGTGCGTTGTCGTGGGGAGCTCGAATCAAGCATTGATCCTCCAGCGCTGGGCCAACAAGGGATCGACGTTAAAGGTATCGGCCTCGGCACCTCCGTCTGTCCCTGTCCAGAACGACACGACTTAGGTTAATGATTCGAAGTCCGTTCATAAAAGCTAAAGACCCCTAATCGGAAGGCTTGAGTATAACGCTATAGAAGGATCTTTTTCAGTATCCCCTAACGGATTCAAAACGTTCAACGCAGCGTTATCTAATTCACCTCCGTATGTGACAATGTCCCCCAGATACTTTCTGGCCCTCTCTTGCTCTATCAGTCTTGCCTTCTGCCCTTCTTGAGCCTGAAACTGTGAAATTGAATTGATGGGAAGGACTAGGTCTGCAATGTAAAGAGAGGCCATTGCTCGTAATCGAAGGTAATGCTGATCCCTCGAGTAAGGCATATCCTGCATTAGCACGTCCATCCTCTTTGCGACGTCCTTCATGATAGATAGTGCTTGGAGTCGTAACTCGTCCCTTTTCTGAAATCGATTTGCTTCGAGATTTTCCATGTCGCCACTGGCAAAGCTATCGTCATGGCCAAAAGACTCACGACGAGGGCCTTCTTCGGCCCCGTGTGCCAGTCGATCCAGGGCCAGCACATGCTCTGCATGCGTATTGTAGATTTCACAGCTAAATAGAGCAATCCAGAAGTCCAAGGCTGAGATGATCTTAGGGTTCCTGTAGTCATAAGGATGCTGCTGAATCAGAGTATCAAAGTAAGCTTTGACCTTGTTCATATTGGCTGCTCGACCCCAGCGCTTGATAGACACTGACTTTCCCTCATCCTGTTGCTCATTCTCTCGAGCAGTCTCTTCACCCTCACGCATGAGAATCTCGGCACCAATGGCCCAGAGGTCGTGATGCCGAATATCAACAGGGAGACCACCAGATGGCCGCAGCTGTAAGAGGACACCGTACGCTCGGGACGCTTTGTTTATCTCTCCCCGGTCAAGGAAGTAGTGAGTGGACTGTAGGAGGACATCAAAATGACCGCCTCGTTTGCGGCTCGTGGTCTTCTTGGACTTTGTACGCGCTGTTTCATCGCCTTCTGTCTCTGGATCCTCATCGCTCTCGGGTTCGACAGTAGAGGCGCTGTTTCCAGTAAGACCGCGGTGAGGAAAATCACGGATGCGCTGTGAGGGATCCTCGTCTGTATCTGAGAGGCCGGCGATGGTAAACTGGGCGACTACACCAGGGGAATGACTGAGAGGGTTGATGGAGCCTTGCGGCAGTGAGCTTGGGAATTCGCCATCTGTAATCTCTATTCGTTTGCGTTTATTTGGCTTGCTCTGTTGTGAGAACGAAGGCGGGTCGAGAAGGGAATTCATAGTTGTGGCTCCAGAGATGTGAATATGGAGAGGTATTGAAAGTCTTCGGTTTGGCCCCACTGGTGTAGCTTTATATCATTGTTGCAGCTGCATGACTGAAGCAAACAGACTGTAAATTTCACAATTGACAAAACATTATAGGCAAGCAAAAAAAGAAAGAAAGAAAAAAAGAAAAAAAAAGGAGTGTTAAGTTTAGCGAGGGAATTTGTGAGGTGAGAGAATACTGATATCATGACCTCACATAGCCACATCTCAAACATAATCATCAAGCTCTCAGGTTCATTTATATTGACCTATTCACAAAGCTCAGCATAATCATCCTATGTACATAAGCCCCCCTCTACTTTTACAATTCCTTCGCATTCGGCTGCTTTGTCTAAGTCCGGTCAAAGTAAGTCCACTGGCCAGGGACAGGCTTCTCCTCGAGGTCCTCCCAGCTAGGAGCTATTAGCATGACTTCAGATTTGAGATGCAGATCGTCGCAACTTACACCTTGGACTTCTCCATGGTCTCAACTAGCTTAAGCTCACCCTCGGCGACTTGGATAACCTCCTCGATGAGACCAGCTCCGATCTTCTGCTCGAGCTCGTGGACCCTGTCGCGCGAATTAGTATGGGTCTGATTATCCCAGCTGTATATATCCAGAAAGAACGCACTGATCCGCGGTCATCTGCGGCTCATCCTCCCACTCAACCTTCTCGTGGTCCTCAAGAGGCTTGCGCTCTGCCCAGGTAACCTGGTCCTCTCGCTCCTTCAGTGTTCGGACACCCTCGTACTCGGGACCCTCATCCTCCTCACCATTCCATTCCTCAACTCGGATATCTCCCGCCTCGTGCTTTCGGCCCACCACAAAAATCTTGTCGCCAAGCTTGACGGTATGAGCCTCGCTGCCATCAACGCGGCCGCTGGCAACACGGAACTGAGAAGAGTTCTTGCTAACGAGCTCCTTGGCGCGGACGGCCCACTCGTTGTATCCGGGAGGAATCATCTGCTCAACGAGAGACATACGGTGTTTGGTGACAGCCTCGACGGATTGACGGTACATAGAGGTCTCGGGGATGTTCTGGAGCTTGCTGAGGGTTGTGCCGTACAAGTAGAGGAGGGTCGATCGGGGCGTGGCATGAGTCCAGAGACCAGTGAGGCCGGTGGGAGTACCGGCCTCCAGGTAGCGCGCAAACACACGAGCTGTCGGCCTCATCCTGGCGAGGTCAATTGCAATTGCTTCGTCGTGACGTCGAGGTTGATGGAATGGTCAGAGGAAATTGAATTGACCTCATTGGACTCTAGCCCCAGCATTGCCGATTGAGTCAGCACGTGTGCGGTCACGTGACTAATTCAACATCTCTTATCTTGTTATAAAGGTGTCCATGGCTGGATAAGAGGCTCTTCCTGCAAAAAAAGAAGTGTTTTACTACCGATAAAGGTGATCATGGTCATGTAGATCTACTGTTATTGACTCCTTTCACACCAAAAAAATCGGTGGCTATCCACCTCGCAACTGCATGCATCATACTGTTCATATATCACTGGGATTCTCTTCTGTAGCTCGCCATAGACTCATAAGGTCTTTTGCACATGTAAAGAAAAAAGAAACCCTCAAATCTTGAGTTGGTTGATATCTCAATATCTGAATCAAGACAATATCTTATACTTTCCAGACATATAACATGTGATCTTGAAGCAGGAAAACTGAAAAAGGAAACACACAATATAGGTTGTGTTCGCTCATATCATGGACGTCAAGTCCGGCTCGGCATCTTCACACCTCCACTTTGAGCGACACAGAATCAAATCACCCATCCGTTTGTCGCTAACTTAGGAAGACTCCTCGCGGCTCTTTCGGTAAGCGGCCTAAAGCACAACATGTCAGCCCCTTTTATGTGTCTTCTTAAAAACCAGAGGCACGACGCACTTCTTGCTCGGACTGGAGGCCCTCAATAACAGGGGCGAGCTCGGTGAGAATCTCATATGCCTTCTTGTGGTACTCAATCTGAGCAGAGACAAGCTCGGCAAGGTTGCGCAGGGGCTCGGGTGTGTCAAGGACCTGACTAGGTTAGTATGACCATGCTCGATACCCATCATTTTTAAAAATGAACTCACATTCTTCATGACACCGACAGCCTCCTCGGTCTGAGTGACGAACTCGTCTTCAGCCTTCTCGACTTCCTCCTGAGCTTCGGGGCTCAACTCTTGCTCCTCATGGGGCTGCTCTCCCTGTGCGTGTCCGCCAAGGCGGAAAGTGGTACCCTTGGCGTGAGCCTTGACGGCATCCAGAGAGAGACGAGAGTTCTCAACGTTCTTGCGGGCGCGGGTGGCGAAAGTCAAGTTGGTGTTGAGGGTAGTGTTCCAGCCAGCAAGGAAGCGGCTCTGGATCTGGGCATCTTGGGCAAGACGGGCCTCACCAACACGCTCACTGGCAAGCGCATACTTTTCCAGGGCCGTTGCGAGGGGGTCCTCACCGGCGCCGGTGTGGTGCTGGTGAAGGAGCTGGCTGCTGGCCAAACTGGCGCGGGCGACAGCATGGCTAAAGGTCTTTGGCTGGGGCTTTGCAGCGGGTGGGGCGACGAGTGCGGCCTGCGCTTCGGCAGGAGAGGTAGCAGAGGAGAGGAGGCTGACCTTTTCGCTAACGGTGCGGCCAAGGTCCTGGAAAGTCTCCTTGATGTTGGGGGGGTAGTCGTAGGCCTCGTTGGAGTATTGCGAGCTAGGAAAAGAATGTTAGATGGTCGACATAAGCATGCAATGACACAGACGGATATCCAATGGACTTACGTCACAGCAAGCATCTTTTGGTGGGCTTGCTTGAGGGCATCGACGCGCTTCTCGAGGTCGATGTAGTCAGGAGGGAGCTGAGTCTGTAGGCCACATGTCAGGATAAGAGCAGCGCAATGGAGTGCAAAACGGCTCAACACACCTTGTCCTCGGTTTGACCGAACTGCTCTTTGGTATACTGGAAGGTGCGCGACGCAAATGGGGTAATAGAAGCCCCAAGGTTGCTATTTCGACATGGTGAGCATTGGGTCGATTCATACTAGAGCATCGACGAGCAAGATTGCGCAGCTCTGGTATCTTGACCTACCTGATGTTCTTACCAAGGTTGGCTCCAAAGTTTCCGAAATCCATCTTATCGGTTTGTTCGGGTTGACTGGGTAATCGTGCGATTCTTTGATACGAGGTCGATTGAAGATTTGGAGGAGTGGAAAAAGGGATGTTCTTTGCGTCAGCGTAAGTTGAGGATTGAGGCAGAAGTATGGTTAGAGATAGGTAGGGAACGCTGTTAGAAGCGAAATCTCCACAGTAGTCCAGTGCTGTAGCTGACTGGAACCTTCAGTTTTTCCCTTTTCCAGGGGCTCGCAGGCTTGCCCCCTCCTTACAGAATCTCCCCTCAGCCTCCAAGCCCAGGTTCCATTCAGTCCATGTAAAACGGGCCCGCCACCTGCCTTGTCTAGGCGAATGCAGATCCGTAAGGTGGCCCTAGCTCTTCCATCCGTTACAGGCTACCGCAAGGTACCGATACAAAACCTCCTATGGAGTAATCAGCCACCCAAGGGTAGCTGAATCAGTAACTAGGTACCTACCTAATCATTATCAAGAACGGTCATTCTCTGCCTGGATAAGCCGCTTTGATGACGAGTTCTCTTCAAGTCCCCTTTGCAGAGGGTGGTAGTTGCGCATCGCGGACTACCTAGCCATGGGAAGTCACCAAGCAAGACAAAGGGTATCTATCTATTAATCAATTCGTGGTTCAAACACTGGATATCGGTAGATTTCCAATGTGCCTTCTCAGACTCCATCCATGACAATTTTGCAACCATCCCAACCGTAACTATTCTGGCCGGTTGAAGACTCCAGCTCTCTCGTTATTTTTGGCATCATCAATCTAGGATGTGTTTATTGTCTGCCCAGGAAGGCTCGACTCCCCTGCAAACCGACTCATAGTCTCGCAAGATGGGACTTTGGTTGTCCAAATTAGGTGTTGTCCAAAACATTGTCCAGTTGCACTCTGACAACTTGCTGGTTCCCATAGATCTCTCAAAATACCACTTATTAACGGGGTTGTCCTTTCGACTTCTCCATGATACACCGTCAGGAAGACAGCCCCGCACCATGGCGTTGAACACAATGTCTGCGCAACCACCACTACCTTGACTCTTCCTCAAGACAGCAAACTTGTCCAGATATGGGACATAACGGCCTTGCTCGTACGCGGTCTGGTCATCCAAACCCTCTGGTTTCTCCCATGTCAGGATGGCCCCTCCTTCGTACTCTCCAGCGATGATGACGCCGGCCAGGTTTTCGTTCACTCTGTTGAGATAGTCATCGACGTCCAGTTTCCTGCCAAACGAATCCTCAATCAAATGGACGAGCCGAGGAAGGTCGATACACTTGTCGGTCAAGCGAAGCCTAGGGCTCCCAGGTTTGGGCGGGTGCCACGGGTTCTCGCGAGGATGAGGAAATACTCGAAGAGGCATGCCCTTTTTAAGCAGAGTCGAGCCTACCGATGCCCTCATAGTATGTTCCCTACTAGAATTGGTTGGAGCACGTGCCATAGGGAGTGACGATGAAAAGACAGGTTTATCTGTGAGGAGGTTGTGCAGTAGTGGGTTCTTCTTCCGTCGAGTTGTAACCATACCACCGATCTCGAAAGGGGAATCCGATCCGGTTGCTTCACTGGATCCAAAAGAGGTTGCAACAAGATTTGCCGCAGCATCAGGCGTAGTAATGAGAGCCGATGATGTATGTGGTAGCATCGCTAGAGCATCTTTGGCAAGAGCCAAGTTTGCAGCGTGTGCAGAAATTGAGGCACGAAGGCCCTTGTCATCCACAAGAGGGGACCCGTCTGGGCCCATGAGTTCATTAAGAATGGGCTCATATTCTTGCTCTAGGTTAATAAAGCGATGAGATGCACCGGGTCGGCCCGTCATTGGTGTTGCTCCAAGTGGATCAAGAAGAATGATTCTCTCAACGAGAGCAATAGGCTTGGGAGAAGCAACATTGGCCTCACTAGAGGTGTCCGTGTCATTGAATTGCAAACCTGCAAAGTATCTGGTAAGAGCCAGCACGATTTGATTCGAGTCAACAGGCTGAAGTGGCAGAGTTTCGTCTCGGCTGACCACTGAAGGGATTACAGGCATCATCCGGTGGTGCAATATGTGGTTCATAAAGGCAGGATCCTCCACCCGGATGTCGGTCACCTCTGATGTACCCTTCTGTCCAAGGGATTCCAAGCACACAAACGCATGGTTGACCACACGAGCCCCATGGTCTCCGAAGCTATCAATGGCTTCGCAAAGGCGGAAGGCCTGATCTTGGAAAGTCATTCGGGATTCGTCAATGCCACAATCAATGACAACTACGCTCAATAGCCCAAGTTTGTGCAATTGAGACAGCGTATTTGCTACTCCAGCAAGAGTTTCATCATCAATCTCTTGTGGAACTCGTAGCTTCATGATAGCAACGTGTGAAGGCTTCATGGTTTCGAGCTCTGTTTCCTGCTGAAGATCGCCTTGAACAAACAGAGACGTATCGACGAGAGATTTTGAATTCTTGTCGGTGTATTTCTGAAGGTAGCCTTTGGCATCACGCTTTGTTGCCGAGACCTCCAAGACGGAGACGATGAAGTCCTAATAATTAATTAATCAGATATGTCTTGTAGTATTATTTAAGTGACATACCCTATCTATGGCTTTCTTCTTGGCAAGAGTTGTTGACGCTGCAGACATGCGACGAGTGGCACCTTTGCCGAGACATGATGGCGACGAAGTGTTATTGCCGGGTTGTGTTGCAAAGCCATGATATTGGGATCGGATGGGGTTCAAAATACTTGACCAAGATCCTGTGATGCGAGACTCCGTAGCTGATGCACAGTGGCCACATCGAGGTGCCTGCTTCAATATGCGAGACCAGCTCATGATGTCCAACAGTAACGGGTTGTGCCTAAAGAGCTTGAATCTGTGTCTGAAAGTACCTCCCCCGGATGACCTGCGATTTGATGAAATAAGAGCGGCCGTAGGGGGAGAAAGATTCAATGCTAACTGCAGAGCATTGCTAGGTTGAAAACTCTAATTAAAAAAATGCAGCTGTGACAGTGCCTTTGCCTCGTGAGTCAAAATTCAGCAAGACGAACCGGGACTTAAGTTATCAGATGGCCGGATAGTGGAGGTGTAGCAACTTTTTTGGGCTGCGGCATGTGGGCGATAAGCTGATAAGCCCCAGATTCGATGCCGATGTCGCTAGTGATGACGATGGATAGCACCGGCATCTGTCGTTGATCTTTTGCAGCACTCCGGACTCAACAACATGCAACCGGTGGAAAGCTCTTTTTATCAATTAAAACGCATATGCCATGATCTCATTAGTTAAAGATCAAGACAGTGAAATGAACGTCGCATCGAATTGTCGTTCATGGTACGGTTCCCGTGAAGCATATCTCCATGACCTCCACCCAACGGCAATTTACGGCGACATAACTCCGCACCGTTATCCCCGCATAAGACTGTTGGTCCCAATCTCTTAAAGGTTCATGAGCGTATTAAATTCATTCGTCATACAGTTTAACCACTTAAGTTGTCGTTTCTCTGGCGCATTTCAACGGGCCAATTGACAACTCTTACATCTTTTATATAAACCACGGCGTTCCTCATCATAATGGCTCCCACACTACTATGGATTGGGCTTGGAAATATGGGAAGGGTGAATCTCAGTATCATTTTTAGCGAGACATGGAACAGATAACCTGACAAAAGCAGGGTATGAGCAAGAATATTGTTGAGAAAGGGGATTTAGACGGTCCCCTGCTCTTGTATAACCGTTCAATACAAAGGGCTACTGACTTCAGTGCCAACTTTCCTGCTGGCAAGACTGAAGTCATTGAGTCTCTCGCCGATGGCGTCTCGAGGGCAGACGTCATCTTCTCCTGTATTGCCAATGATGAAGCTGTCCAGAAGACCTACAAGAAGATACTCGAGGGAGACATCAAAGGCAAGCTCTTCATTGAGAGCTCAACCATCCATCCAGATACGACTGAGGCCCTCGCAAAGGATGTTGTAGCCAAAGGCGCCGAGTTCGTCGCTGCGCCTGTATTCGGTGCTCCTCAGATGGCTGAGACTGGACAGCTCGTTGGTGTGCTGGCCGGACCTGCTACCAGTGTTGCGAAGGCAAAGCCGTGGTTCAAGGGTGTGACTTCCAGTAAAGAGATTGATCTTTCAGATAAGCCATACAGCAAAGCTTTGACCCTGAAGGTCCTTGGGAACACATTTATCTTAAATATGGCGGAGCAGCTCGCTGAAGCGCATGTCTTAGCAGAAAAGACAGGTCTAGGCTCTGAGGCTATTCACCAGGTTGTCGATGCTATCTTTGGCGGACCTTATACTGCTTACAGCCAGCGTATGCTCACAGGCGACTACTACAACCGCGATGAGCCTCTTTTTGCAGTTGAACTAGCGAGGAAGGATGCCAGGCATGCCATGAGTCTGGCTGAGTCAGCTGGTGTGAGGCTTCGAAATGTTGAGGCTGCTGATGCGCATTTGGCAATGGCTTATGATCATATGGGGTCTTCGGCAGACATGGCTGGGATCTATGGGGCGGTTAGAAAGGAATCTGGTCTCAAGTATGAGAATGATGCTTGAGCAAGCTTGTATGTGGCTTACAGTAATAGATGTAGTTGAGCCAAAACTCAGAGGTACCCTCTTGGACTACCTACCTAGCAGACAAAATGTGGAAATATATGGTATGAATACTGGTGTGAAAAAAAAAAAAAGGGAATGCATAGCAAGCTCAGTCAATCCCGTGTATACTTGGTTAACCATATCCCTTGATTAATATCATCATAGCCTTCAGGATATACTGTTTCAACCTGGAATTTGATCTTTCCGAAGTTTAGGGTAGGCAACTACCTAGCCACACAGCTGACTCAGCTCGGATCTTCTGTTGCTGGCCAGTGATGCAACCAATCCAGCAACAAGCTCAATCACGAAGACACCATCCGTCAAACAAGCTCCTGTATCCCAACCGCAACTCGAACCCATTACCGTACGCATTTATCCAAACGAAGCTCTCCTGCCGGCGGGACCAGGCTCGAAAATTGACTTTGATCATGGCTCAAGGGTACGCAATAACACCCTTCCAAGCCAACGACGCGTATAAGGTCTAACGAAAGCGCAGATACGCTGTCTTCATCGGCCTCGTTGTCATCGCGGCCCTGTGCGTGGCATCGTGGTTCCTCGCCCCCAAGGGCGAAAACCGAGTGTCAGTTCCCTCTTCTTCGCCGATGCGACTCATGTTTGGCCGCGTGCGACAGTGTAGCTGACCTCTTCCTCCTTACAGACTCTGGCGATCCTCTGCTATCCTGGCCATCGTGAGCTGCTACCTCATGTGGGCAATTACGTTCCTCGCCCAACTTCACCCCCTTATTGCACCGAAAAAAAGTGGCATCCGAGAAGAGTATCTCGAACACTAAATGCCTACCTATCGTATATGGTGTGGAAGAGCTGGATGAACGGAGGCAACGGTTGTTGCGAGCAAACGACTGTAATTCTACATTGTTGGACTTTTGACACTCATACTGGTATTGCTGTTTTATTACATACGGAGTTGGAACGCCTGTTATATCAAGCTAAAGACGCTTTTTGCAAACCATAGTCTTCTTTTCGTCTCAAAGTGATTACTCGACTACAGTGGGTTGTTTTAGCCGACGGCGAGGCGACCTGCCCATTCCGTCGCATACATCAACAATGCCCAGAGCGCTTTTCCGTCTGCTGCCACGCCGCTTTCACCTATCGAGTCAACGTCTGCAAGACCAGCAGCGAGCAAGACAGCTCGGCCAACCACCCAGCGTGAGGCTGCGCCTGCGATGGCGAGTAGGCATGCTGTGATATAATTGCAATCAAGAAGGATGCGTAGGGCTTCGACATTGTTGGCCACAACGGCCCAGCCAAGTGAGCGAGCCGAGGCAGGGACGTCATAGTCCCATATCACCATGAGAATGGGGAATAGCTTGGTGGAAGATGATACGAGTAGAGCTGTAGATACCGAATTGGGCCTCGTGTATTGAGGGAGGATACCCAGGAGGTTAAGAGGAGAGAAGGCGGACGATGTGAGGAAGCGTATGCTCACATGGAAAGCTGCGGTTGAGAGAGCGCAAAAGATGACTGTGGCGAGCGTTAGTTTGTAGCGTTGGAGTAGTTTCCAGAGAGTGATCTTACGGAAGAATAGATATTGAAGAACAATTGGCTGCTGTGCCAGTTTTCCCAGGTTGCTTGCCCCTGGGATGGCATCCGGCACCGTCTGCTTCTCCAATCGTGCCCATGTCAAGTATACATCAAAGAGAAGAAGGAGGATACCCAAACGGACAATAGAAGACTATGAAGCTATTAGAATGACTCAAATACCGCTCATGTCTCTCCACAACTTACGTCTAAGCGGTCATCATCTCGCATTAGAGTATTGTATAGTAAATGCCGATAAACCTGCATCTTTTAGTACCTAGATCTAAGGAATAACAAGAAGCATACCTGAGGCTTTATAAGGACCAAATCGATAAACAACACAATAAAGTCATGCTCGACATACTTGTCGCAGAAGCGACCACAGTTACGACATACTGTGAGTCGGATATTGTGTCCGCTGGCCTTATCCCCTGCGCCAGAGTATGCCGTCCAGAGTGTCTTGACGGGATGTCTGCATTCAATGCAGATAGGCATATTCGCCGTGGTAGGTGATCCTCTATATAGTATGACGACTAATAACGGATTTGGAGTGGGTGCAGTCTGTTTAGTATCGTGGCATGGCCAATTATGGGTAGCAAAGTCATGGAGTTGAAATCAGCCACGCAGTTCAAACGAGCTCGGGAATGATGTGGGGATAACGACTAATGCTAAAGCCAAACACAGCAATCACCATCTCCAAGTGCGGTGCCTAGTAACTAAGGAAGACGACATCTGCGGATAGTATATTGTACAATAATAACTGATGCAGTGACTGACGAATTTTCTTCCATTCACCGAATTTTAAAACCTTCCTTCACTATACAAATTTGTATCAATTCGTGCCGGGACTCATCTCGAGCTGCAAAAAGCTCCAATACGTCTATATCTGCACTAAAACTCATCCCAGGTTTTCGAAACACCTCAAAAGCTCTTCAAATTTTGCTTAACTCATGCAGTACCAAATATCCTGAAGGATTGCGAATGCCTCCAAACGCCTCGCAGCTTAAGACTAGCTTCAATATGCAGTCCTCCAACAACCAACGCCTGCGTATCTTTCTCAGCCCAACCCAAGCATTTCTTTCTACATGATTGTCAACAATTGATCCCTCTGCCGAAAATTTCCGGCTTCTAATCATCTTTCCCGCCCTTTGCCACCATGCGTCCTCGGACGCCTCCCTCACCTTCGCTTCGACTGCTGCTCTTGATTTGTAGCGACTCCATCAGGTTGGTCGGTGCTGGTACTGAAGGCCGTCCATCATCACTGCCAGTATCTGTCAATTCTATCAGATCGCCATTCCGTTCGGGTCTGCTGCCTTCAGGCATCCCACGTATCCTATCCAGTTGTGAGCTTGGCTTGCGTGACAGAGCACCCCTCAGCCAGGTCTCTACAGCCGCAGCAGCTTTGTCTAACCCATTACCTTGCTGTGTTGAGCCAACATCTTGCCGCTCTCCTGATGGGTTCTCAACTATGCTTGATGATTCTCCTGATTTGAACCCAAAATGGGCTGTTTCTGAACCCATGATAGACATGGAGGGGATACCCTCTAAAGTGAGCCCAGGCAAATGTTTCTTCGTCCACGTGGTGAGGTAGTCCTTATCTGGCCCAGGGGCCCGTATACCCATGCCCATAGAACCAACGCCTCCAGGTCGACGCATCCAAGCGGGCAAAGATTCACCGCCTTCGCTGATCGCACCTCGACCTGGACTTGACATAACTGTACCCGAAAGTTGGGGCCGGTGGCCAAGGGAGCTCTGACGACGAGATGAGGTGCCTGCAGACCCAGGAGGGTTACTGTACAGATCAAGGCTCTGCCGAGGCGTCGACAATGTCGAGACAGTCCTAATACTCTTCTTTCGTCGAGGCGGGAAGTAACCCATAGCATTCCTCGCAACCCGTGCAATCTCCACTGGCTGTGGGAAGGAGTCGATTTTCACCCATCGGACATGTGTCCACGGATTCTCTTCTTCCTCAGTTGGTTGAGTGGCTGATGGTGTTCCGTTCGTTGGCCGGCTGAAGAAGTCGTCATGAACAGTTGATGTGTTCTCTTCAGCAGCAGGTGTTGGCGCAAGTAAGTCGACACCATGCGCGTTGTGCCAGGATGGTGGTTCGCATGGCCGTCCTCTCACATCGCAAGCATCGACTGGAATTGTGAGCCATTTCCGCACCTGAATGCTATCTCGTGTCCAGAGTCCATTGGCCTTTCTGAAAGCATCCTCGCGACACTGATATCTCAGGATCAAGCCTGCATACGTATCGTTGGGTTCTACCTTATGAATGTAGACCAAGTATTCTTGAGGCTCAGGCTGCTCGGGGACAGATTCGTCCGAGTTGCGGCGTTTATGCTTCCCACTGATGTCGAGTCCTCCGTTGACTCCATCATGGCTCTCTAGCACCATAGCCCTTCTTGCAGCCTTCAGAGCAGCTTCACGTTCTGCCTGCGAGCCAGTGCCCACATCATTCAGGTTGGGTTCCTTGGGAGGAGCGGGGCCCCAAGCACCACCTGTCTTCTTCGAGCCACCAGTGCTGGAAAAGTCCCTGCCCCAGGTCCCTGGTCGAGAGCCCGCTCGATTGTGAGACTGAGACCTCCTAGCTGGGCCATTGTCGCCCGATATAAGAGAAGAGGTGAACCCCTGAATCGAAGCCCAACTTTGCGTTAGCGAATCGTTAAAGAAGTTGGTCAAATTAGCTGCGCTGTTGGTACGGTGAGGGCTGGCGCCACCTCGTTCTGAGGGTAGAGGACTCGCGGAGCGGCTGTTGGTAGGGCTGAAGGCTGCTAAGAGGCCGTTGCTCCGCGCAGGAGATGGAGAAGCAGCGGTGTCGTGGGCATTGAGGTTGCGGCCGCGGCGGGAACGGCTGGCTTCACGAGATGTAGCGGTGTCGCTGTCGTCATTGAGGGTACTAGCAAGGCGCCGGTTTCGTGGACGGATAGATGTGGCACCCGAGGTGTTGGCGGGCGCCAGGGCCGATGAAGTCCGGTGCGGCGAGGGCCGCGCAGAGAGTCTCGGTTCGGTCATGATAGTCGCCAACTCGGCGACGATATATGGTTTTGAGTCGTGCAGGCGCAGCTTCGCATCAGTGCGTGGCACTTATGGCACAGCTACCAAGGTCGTATTCGCAATCATTCAGTCGAGGGAGAGATCTATCGTGTATCAAGGAGATGGTAAGGGTCGAGGAGGCGAGATAAAGAGGCGGAGATGGAGAACGGGGACGACTCTCAGAGAGATCCCCGATCGCTAGCGGAGAGAATGAGTATGATCGATCTGAGCCAATTCTGTTGATGTTTTAAAAGTCGAATATGGCTATGCCCCGCTCTGCTTTAATCGAAATGGGCAATTGTTTAGCTGTCGTGGTATTGAATATGTTTTGTCGTGGCATATGATTGAGGTGGTCGTTCTTAGGACAAGGTCGCTTCGGCTGGCTCTTGGCCCGCCAGAGCCTACGTACAGGAAAGGTGTAGCTAATGCGATAGGGAGCACCTTAAGTAATGGGCCCAGGGTGGTACTTCGCCTTACACGGCTTGGGGCATAAATGATGAAAGCGGCCTTGACTCGACCAAATTCAGTTTCAATCTGTCATTCCATTCATTCCAGTGCAAGCTTTTTCACCACAAGTGACTTTCAATCTAACACCTCGTTGTCCAGAACGATCAGATGAGCGCCAGTCCATGGAGTATCTTCAATGAGACTATGCACAATGAAGGAACCCTTCAAATTTAGTAACAACTCAGTCAGGTTGGGGCAGTGTGGAGGACACTTGATCCAGGTCCACATTTATACACTTTAGATTGGTTGTCGTGTCTAGTGTCACTGATCGTAATAACCCCATCAAGAAAAGCGATGTGGCCCCTGAGAACAGTCTCCAAATCCCCTGAAAACCCTTCCAGAAGACTGCGTCAAGTTGAGGAGGCAATAACTTGAGGTAGAGTGGAATGACTTACTATATATACACAGGCCGCTTGAGCCTCGGGGTTTGAATATGAGCTGTTGACGAAAAATCAACTTCTTTAAGAAAACATTGCTTTACGGTTACCCGTCTTGCTTCTATCTTCTTTCCTCATAGAGCCTCAGTAACCGGGTAAAATCTCCCATCCGTACCATTTATCTAGTTATCTAGTCGAGCAGCCAGAATACCTCTCACAAATGTTGTAGTCAAGCCAAAAATGATTCTTTTATATTCATAAAGAGCCTGGCTTATGTGGCCTTGCGTTTCTGCTGATAATCTTGGGTACAAGAGGGCAACCATGACAACTGAGATCTCCATTAGTTGTTGTCTTTGAACGATAGATTTTATGTCTTCATAATGTTTTGTCCCAGTGGAAGAACCCGTCCCCTGGTTCCAGACCCTCAATCTTGTTCAAAAGGCTGTCAGAGACAGTGTGAGACCATGGCCCGTTGCTTGGCCATTCAGCCATACCACAAAGTAGAACCAATCGTTGTGCAGATTCGTCCATGACTTTACTCATTGAAAGAGTCACGAGCTCATTGCTGCTGATCACCACCAATAACGACATCCGGTATTGGAAGCGACGGCCTTTGAGGTTAATACATGTCTGTTCAGATCTTCAGCCGATGGGCATGTCAAGGTTGATGTGATTGGGATCGGTTCCGTTAATACCGAAGAATTGGAACCTGAGACACAACGTTAGCTAATACTGTATGAACTCAGCTCATCACGATACTTACCAATCTTCAACATTTAGTGTTGTCGGGACCGCCTGACCTGGCCCTGATGTGGTGCTCCAGCTATCGGGACTTTGTCCCTCTGGCAAGTTTGGATCAAGGTTGGGTTGCCACATATTGGAATGACCCTGAAAGCCTTGAGGCATCATCCCATTCCCTCGATGTTGATACTGTCCAGCTTGGGGGTTGTGCATCCCACTCTGGCCGTTGCTCGGCGGCACCGAGCCCATGGCACTGTGATCCAAGTTGGAGTGTGTTTGCGTTGGTGATAGGTTAGGGAAAGCTGGCATAGCAGCACTATCTGGGAACAACTGATCCGGTTGGAAATTTTCCCATAGAGACTGTGATAAGTTCGGAGAGTTTCTCGTCACGAGATAGAGATCTGGAGGTGTGGGCGGTACGGAGAATGATGGGTTGAAGGGTGTTGCTGGTCGAGTTTGCGGGCGTGAGTTCGTTCCTCCCATGAACGTGTCTGCTGCGCTCTGTCGTGCGTTCGGTGATGTCACCGGCGGCGGCTGCATCGAGCTTCCCGATTCTACCTTGACAGCGCTTGGTGTCTGAGGGCGCGACCTCTCATACGATTCCTGAGGTTGAGGAGTGTTGGTACCAAAGTCGATGGCCATGTCATCGTATTTTCGTTTTGGGGCTTCGGCCTGTCGATTTTGTTGCTGTTCCAAATGCGAAAGGCTTTGACGCAAATTTCGGTGTCGTTTACCTTCAGCCCTTTGTAGTCGCTCTTCCAACACCTTATTACCCATGATGGACTCAAAGAGGGCATATACCATTTTCCCAACAAGCCAAACTCGTGAGATCTCCTTCATGGCTGACATGCAGCTCCGCAATCTGTCCTGTGTCACCTGCTGGATCGATGGTACTGGCGATTTCATCTGATACACGTGCATAATGAGCGCAGAAAACAGACTATACACAACGAAGGCTGGACAGTATCGCAGCTGATCATGCGCGGCGAGGTTTTCGACAATCGAGGTGATCATCGCTGCGGCCTGAAAAGCAATATTGCGGGAGGGATAAGGCGAAGGATCGGGCAACCGTGATGAGCCACCTGGTGGCATATGTGCCCGATGCAGAAGGCATAGTGTTGTATAATAGTTCGAATGTAGAAGGGCAGACCAGAAATGATGGCGAGGCATCTCCCAATAGACAATCTTGGGACAGTTCTGCAGCCAGTCGGCCAAAGCCATGTCGCTATGTGTGAGATCGATAGCATTTCGCTGTCGCCCTTTGGATGCGACTGAGTATTGCTGTGATAAGACCAAGCCCATAATCTCGCATAGCTTGACATACTCGAGGAAAAACTGGACATGGATGGGATCAGGTGGATACTCGCTGACTCGATCTGCCTCATCCTCAATGAAGTCGTCCTCAGTTAACATCTCCACGTCCGCGTCGTCGAGGTTGATATGTACCGGTCGACCCAGAGCTACCGCCACTGAACGATCACGAGTGAAGAGAGACCACCATATACGCTTCCACAGCCTCTTGTCTGCCCGACTTAATTGTGACTGTTCAACAGAACGATGCATGCCTGAGCCTTGTGCAACAATTGTCGCTACCCGAGTCCAGTAAAAGACATTTTTGGTAACGTCTTCTGGCCCTTCCCAATACCAACCCATCAAAAGAAGCGACTGAACAATCGTCACGCGATCATCTTCATAGTTGGCATCGTAAAGGGCCTTGGCGCGTTTGTAGAAAGTGAGAGCGGCAGGAGTCGTTGAACCATTGGCATCCATCAACTGGGGATTACTACAAGCTCGAGTACCCGCGAGAAGCACGGACTGGAGAAGCAGTAACGATGGAGGATTCTTAGGATCTCGATACTGTCGCATAAACCGGGTGCGGTTAATGACGGGTACAATGGGATGGACCCATTTGAAGTAGGCATCTATGAGCTCGTCGCATAGTGATCGCGGAGGTAGCAAGAACGCCCCTCTTTGGTGCAGGATATCGATTTCGACGTTGTCGAGTTCAGTGAGCCGAGCCCGAGAGCCACGCACATTCTCAGGTAGTGGATAGTGCACAACATCAGCTGAGCCTTGACGATCGTGGACAAGAAGTGTGAGGTTTGAGGACTCGCCGAGGTATGCGACTCGACCAGCTTCGGTAATGGGAGCACGTGTAAACTTGGGTTTCATAACAATGTCGAGGTAGGTCCCATTGTCCACCTCTTCTTTTCGTGCCTGAGCTTCTGTCCAGGTGGTGGGTGGGGTGCCATTATTGGAGTGATATATCGAAGGAGCTCGCGGGGTGAGTGATGAAGTACTTGAAGGAGCCACGGGACGCGGTGAAGGGTCTTCAGTGCCATCGCCTCGGTCGCTAGATGGTAAGAAGTCTTTGGTCAGCGATGAAGATCGAGATGCGCATGAGGGCGTATTTCCATACCTGTCAGAGTCCTTGTTGGTTTGACTGCCAGAGCCCTGGGTCTTTTTGCGCTTCGGATTCGGGATACGGCACTCAATTTGGAAGGCAACGCAGTTGGTGCAGGGCACGCCGAGGCTTGCGGCGTCGCATCGAACCTGTAGAATATGAGAGTTAATATTACTGGTGGTGAAGTTGAGGACCAATTGGCTCAATCTAATTGTTATGGAAAAAGAGGATTTACCTTTCTTGCGTGACATGTCTGTTTAATTATTGATCAGCATCACAGTCCAAATGATTTGTCCAGGGAATAAATCGGTAACAGAGCTGTTGGCAAACGTCACGATGAAGAATCATGATGAAGTGGGTTGGTGCCCGCCAATGCCTCGGCTCATGTTGAGGGGGAGGCTCTCATGGGTGTCTAGGTTCGGCAAAAGACTTAAAAGGTGCTTACCTCGCATGCACGCGATGCTCGTTGTCTTATAAAAGAACGAGTTTAGCACTTGCAGTTCCATGTCCAGACTGGAACGGCGACTCACCTTCGAAAACTCACCCCGCCAGCGGATGTCGATGTTGAGGTGCTGGGAGCTGGCGGAGCTGGTGCCGACGACGCCTGCGACTCTCCTTGCTGCGGCTGTGGTTGCGCCTGCGGCGTGCCGCTACCTGACGACATGTCCACGTCCATGAAATCGGAAAAGTTGGCGACAATGAATCGAAGCGAAAGCGATCGAGAAACGTTAAAGTCGGGTTCGAAGAGGGGAAGGACGAGTTGAGAAGGCAGGTAAGGTAGAATGGGAGGTAACGTTAAGGCAGGTTGCGATGGGCTTGCGCGCGGCCAGGGCAGGTACCAGTCAACGCCAGCCAGACAAAAAGAAGCACCGACACAACAGACACCAGAATACCACTTAGCGGGTAGGAGCGAACCACACCAAAACGGCAGGTCTGAAGATCTTTCGATCTGGCAGGATGGATAAAATGAAACTCCTGGGCACCTTTGGATTACTGACTGAACCTCTTGGATACCTCGACTGCAACCTCGAGTCTTGATCCTGTTTTGAGTCAGACTAAAAGAACAGCGACGAACACTCTTCTGTGACACGCCCAGTCCAGCAACAGCAAGACTCCTAATTGTAAGCAGCGGTGGTGAAACCCACTGTGGTAAGGGATTCTCATCAACAGTTAGCTTGACAGCTACTAACAATGGGTGGAATGGAACCAGCCGAGGTGCGTGTTAGCGGCGGGAGCGGGGATCCATACGTAAATCAGAGATCTGCCCGGTTTCGAAGGTTAAGAACAAGTATGGATGGAGATGGGGAAAATATCCTTTTTGGCAGAGATGAATTGATCCCGTAGAGTATGACAGAGAAGATGGCCTGGTACCTAGCCAGCCAACAGTTAAATGTATTGGAAGTTTCGAAGGAGTATAGGAAAGGAGAAGAATTGCGGGATCATCGGGGGTGCGCACACTCCTCCAGATTCTCAACTGTGGTTCATGGGTGGCCCTGTAACGTCGGAGATGGTGGACGACACTTCTCCACTATGGGCCCCGTCCTCCGGTGCAAGCAAAGCGTAGAAAGGACTGGAGTCTGGAGACTCGGCGCTCAGTTCAGTTGAAGAGGGTCCACGGGCGCAATGGAACGAGTTCCGCCGCCCGTGTCAGTTGCTGATTGATGCCATATCAAGAACAACCTCCGAGCAAAGACTATGAAGGCCGTTAACCAAAAACGGCGTATTGTTTAACGGTTTCTGAACATGACACAGTTTAGATTGGAGTTATCCACGCAGGGGATACCGCATTCATGTGAAAGTTGCTGCCATTTAAGGCTATAGACCTAGCTGATGTCAAATCGTCAGATCGTATAACAAACATAGATTTGAAGGTATATGGTTCGGAGGAAAGCGTCATATGAGAGTGAATCCTTCTCATTAAACTACCTAACCACCTCTTCAGCAGATCGAGAGGAGCTGCTTTCAAAATAACCATCATCTAGAATTGCGGCGTATGCGCGTGACCCGCCTCTGGAAGCGCGTGCCTGCGTTGAAGATCCAGGGAGGTGTAGCCTGTTGGTTATTTCACTACCTAAAAGGAACATGTGCATAAAATGAAGTCCCAATGGGTTGATCAACACATCATAACGATATTGTCGTCATGGTTGGTGGTTTATGGCATGAGAACGCTTCCAATATGAAGGCGGCGGCCCAAGTTCCCAATTAAGTTTGGTCGAAACAGATCATGTTTGCGTAAAAATCTGGGGAAGTCAATGAGCCTCTTTATCCAAGACTACCTATTGTGTGTCTTCGAACTGAGTTTCCCATTAATTAGGTACCTACCTATGCGTATTCAGTCTGGGTAATATAGGTATGGAGAGACACCCTGACAAGAATTACAGTTTATCCAGAAAGAGAACCATATCAGCCCACTAAAGTAGATTGATCAATACGCTTCCTTTTATGTCTACAGATGTTGGTACAATAATACCACTCTTCACATGCAAATTTGGTTTACGATGAAGCCCCGCAAATCCCGATCCACGCCTCCGGGCTTCCGAATACTGTACGTTCCCCAGATTTGTGTGCTCATGACCGACGGATGTGCAGCTAGACAGAATACATATCGCCAAGAAACGTTCAAGGCCGCTAGATGCAACCCATTCATGACCTGGTCACTCTGGAGTCCGGCCATCTTCCGGTAGGCTTCCGCTTCAGCCCTATCCTGTTCGATGCTGCGCCCCTGTCATATGTCACATGGTTCGTGTCTGTGTTTCGATTTCTATGTCACTTTGCCAACCCTAGTTGTCGGTATACGTATCACTTTCATTGTGAAATCATCATGTACTGTACATCCCATCTTTCACTGGGCGTATTCTATAGACATCTACTCTGCATGTGGTCTCGAAGGTACCTTGCCGTTCGTCTTAGGCTTGGCACCGTTCACTACAACCGGCACAGGTTCCTCATCCTCGACCTCAATACCTGCAATGAATGCTGCACTCACCAGCTCGAGTGCTGCGACAAAAACACACAAGAAACTGGCAATAGCAAAGTGAGTGATGGTTGAGCCAATTTCTAACCACGAACCCTCGTCTTTGACAACCCAGAAGAAGTAGAGCGTCAAAACGTCGCTTGCTGTGAGGACAACCATGAAAAGAGCAGATGGCGCTACACCCAATCTCTTGTTCAGTACACCCAGGTTAGCTGAGATTAGGAAAAACGGAATAATAATCTTGAGAATCAGCAATGCCCCCTGTGAAAAAGGATCGAATACAGGGATCAACCGGGATACACTTTCTAAGCTGAACGATGAGATGGAGGCAATGTTGCCTGTGCTGAAGAAGGCTGATTGAAGTAGGACCATGAAGAAGAGTCCTATTCGCGCATCCGAGAGAGATAGCGGCCTGAAAGTGCCTAGTTCACTCTTCTGCTGTTCAGCTACAGCCGCCTCCATTTGGACCCTGCCTTTTGTGAAGGCGTGAACCGCATACTCGAGACGTACCCAGGCCAACAGAGTGATACTGAAGGCCACATAGAAGAGACCTTCGTATGAAATTGTCAGGATAACGAATGTTGGGGCACACGTCAGGAATATGATCGTAAGGCGGTGCATGTAATGGCTATTAGGTTGCAGTCGATATGCCAAAGGCATGAGAAGCGACACAACTAATAGTTATCAGCGACACATGTATGGACTTGCATTAAGGTTGTTGGACTTACCTAAGACAACCCAGCCCACCACTTGATTTCCTCTTGGAAGACCAAGCTTGGCTTGCAGTGAAGTGGCACTGGAGTGGGTGACAAGCATCGCAAGCACTATCAGGCCGACCTGTATGAAAGTGTAAGCGGCGTAAATCTTCGCTGCCTTCCAAGTGTTCTGAATCTTACCTGAATACCAAGGAGCGTCCGGCTTGTATGAAGGCGCTTCGATTTGCTCTTGAAGGAGGTGAAGTCTGAAAGGACAAAGTCTTCAAGAACCAAGTATGCCAGACCAATGACAATCATCAATCCGCCACCAACCATGCTTTGTTTGTCAGCCCAACAATCCATCAGTACAAGAAGAAACTTACATAAGAGAAATATTTTCAACCTTCATCGCGGGTAGAAGAGTGAAAGTACTCATGGTCAAGCAAGAAAAGAACCACAATAAGCTCAGGAATTTATGAGACTTCAAAAATGAGATGCCCAGCGTTGTTGGCCAGAAGGCACCCAGGGCGAAAAGTCCGGTCAGAACCTCACGATGGATGTACCCTACAGCCTAGGATATGTAAGTAGCAGGGAGGGGGGGAG
>JABCJY010000506.1:0-66999 GCA_013184415.1 Fusarium concolor
AAAAAAAAAAAAAAAAAAAAAAAAAAAAAGTTCACTATTTGAAAATCGTAGTATATGATAATAAGGGCCTCACGGAGACAGAATCATAAGTTAGAAGCAGGCCTTTGCACAACTAGGTACCCAATAGCATTATCCCTGCGTCCCTAGGTCAATTCTTTGTCTTTTTTTCAACGCCACGCGTCAAGCTGTTGTCTTGTTTTTGGTTATTAATTGAGAAAGAATTGACGTCTAACTTCGAGACTCTTTGTGAAAAATGTTACACTACGGCCTCTCATTCGACATGACGGACTCTGAAGGCGGCAAGGCCGAATCCAGTTGGAACAGAAATGGATACTGACATTCTCGAAATGAGCTATTCAAGTTACCATTTGACAGAAGCTAGTATCTAAGAAACAAGCCACAGCCTTACCTGCAGAATAAGTGCCACAAATTGACATATCGGGACTCGTTTAACTCGTTCGCCGCCGAGTTTACGGATTACGGCACTCGAATAGACAGCCCTATAAGGTAAAGTAGCATTGCGTATCTGTACAGCCAACCACGATACACTGCAGCTGCTTTTACGCAGATCCCACACTTAACCTGACCTGGTATCCAATTCGATGAATGAACTCAGCCTTCGTCCAATGTTACGTTCTCATTTCGCATTCTACTCGTTCAGTCGGGAATGGTGCCGGGCTGTAGTTTGAGAAAGCCATACGGCCATAAGGCGATGGTTTAGCGCTCGTTTATCTTTAATATGGGTAAAGGATCTCTTCTCTTTTGGGCAAGTCG
Organism: Fusarium concolor; assembly: GCA_013184415.1. Classification (NCBI taxonomy): domain Eukaryota; kingdom Fungi; phylum Ascomycota; class Sordariomycetes; order Hypocreales; family Nectriaceae; genus Fusarium; species Fusarium concolor. The sequence continues at coordinate 775 of JABCJY010000506.1, forward strand.
TTCGAGATGTCAATCGTTGGTGGAGTTGGTCTGAGATTATGATTATGCCGTAGTGCCGACTACGCAGCGTCTCCTATAGTCAACTTGGGAGTGTAATTCGATATCGAGATGTATATAAAGAAGTCTGTGTCTCTCGAGCTTTGAAAGTTTTCTGATAAATCAGAACAACAGTACAGTTATCTCTTCTCTTCATCTATTAATCCTACACTCACCAACATCAACTCTGCTTGCAGGCTAACTATTCCCTGAACAACCTTTTCAATAATCAACAACCTTTACACTTATACGTTCAAGACAAGGCCACTCAAAATGGCTGGCTCTTTAAACTCACACGACGATATCGCCATTGCTGAGATTGTCGTCTATACCTTTCTCCTCTTCGGTGCCCTCTTCCTCTGCAAGATCCATGGCTTCTCCCGCAACGCCGGCTGGTTCTACATTATCATCCTCTCATTAGCCCGAATAATCGGCTCTGGTCTGCTTCTTGGTACCGTCAACGACCCTAACAACACAAGTCTCTATGTTGGCTGGATTACACTCAACGGTCTCGGTCTTGGCCCATTGATCCTTATCAATCTAGGCTTACTTGGTCGCTGCTTCGAGTCTATCAAACGATCGGGTGATACTGGTGTTCCGATCGTCTATCAGCGTGCCATCCAATTGCTGATGCTCGTTGCCGTTATTCTTATCTCAGTTGGTAGTGCTAACTCCAACTACACGCTCAACGGCCCCACCCCCAAAATCCAGTACAGCACGCTGAGCAAAGTCGGTATCATTCTTATGATTGTTGTTCTTGTCCTGGTTGTTGGTCAATTCATCCTCGCCCTTAGCAACCAGTCCTACATCGCTCATGGTGAACGACGACTTCTCGTCGCTATCGGTGCTTCTTTGCCCTTCATGATCGTCCGACTTGGCTACGCCTGTGCTCTGATCCTCGGCGGCCATAAGCAGGATACCTGGCTATATTTCGGTGCTGCTGTCATTATGGAGATGATGGTTGCAATCATCTGCGAGGCTGTAGGATTCACTCTTCCCAAGGCCCCTCAGCACACAGAGAACCAAGCAACGAACATGAAGACTCCCCCCGAAGCATGAACAAGGGATGCAAGGAAAATTTTGGCAGGAAAGAGTCAGGTTACATAAGAAAGCGTTTACAGCATTCATCGCTAAGTGGGGATTGGGTATAGAGGAGCCTTGATTTACATGATATAGGTTTCCTATGTCAATATCCTAAACAACAATATGATAGTTTTTAAAACATTTCAATTCTAAACGCGAACGTCTCTCATCTAAATCATCTAGCGTTTCCAGAATGCTTGAAAAGATATAACAATCATAAGCACGGATTTGAGAAGTCAGAAATCTTCCCAAACATACACAGGGATTAAGCGTGTTAAACAAGCAATCCAGAGATGCTTTCCACAAATGGCAAACCAGAAGAATTTATCCAACTTACATGACCACACAGCAGGCCTTCTCCAACTTCTGCAGGAGCCAGGGAAGCTGCTTCTCCACAAACTGTCCTACGCCGTCGTTCTGCTGTTCCTGATGGTCGTGCTGAGGCTGATGATGCTGCTGCTGTCCGCCATGGTGGCCGCCATAGCCACCAGAGTGTGAGGGAGGAGCAGGCTCGCCGCCTTGAAGGTTGATAATTATTCTACCAGTGTTCTCTTCATCGGTCTGGTATCGGAGTCCAAGCTCTTGACACAACTCCTCGACCTTGGGCTTGAGCTTTTGCACACCACCAGCGGAGTGATTTCCCTTGCCGACGATAGCATAGAGATGTGTCTGGCCATTGGCCTGGTCGGATCGAATGCGCTCCTCGAGGATTCGCTCAGCCTCTTCAACATAGAGGCCGTGAAGATCGATCGAGTCTGCCTCTACGCGACCAGAGGCGTTGTTCTCACGGAAGATGAAGTCGGCGGCTTGCTGGTTGTAGTCGTCCATCCGCGCAGCGTGCGCCTTGCCCTGGTTAGAGAGCTCCTTTGCTCCAGCACCATCACCATCTTCGTATGCCTGTCGCGACTACGAGAAAAGTCAGCTACATTGTTTTGACTATGTATATGAACGCCTCGATAGGCATGACCTGAATGGAACGTACGCGGGCAAAGCAATCATTGCGCTTCTCAGCCTCAGCTCGCGCCAAGTCTCTCAATCGGTCGTACTCTTGTTCGATATCGTCATCATCGTGGGCAAAGGCTAACAAGTCGAATTGTTAGTGCTTAAAGCCTATTTTTCAACTGCCACACTCTGAACCGTCGCGTTTCCGATTCCGGCGCAAACAACAACGCCCTATGTTTTAGGTGATGACGTACCGCGGCCGCCTAGTCGGTGCATAGGAATAGACATTTTTGAATATTAGCTCAATCCTGATAGTTGCCGGTTTTTCTTCCCCCAAAAGAGGCTTGTTTTTCGCCTTCCTCGTTGTTCTGGGCTCAGCGGTGTGAAAGTTGAAGTTTGAGGTGGGCTTGGTGTTGAGTTGGCGATCTGCAGGTGTTGTCAATTAGTGGCGCCGCCAAGCTACGGTGCCAAGGCGGGTACAGACTCTCATATGTCGACGATTTCCTTGCCATTTCCCCTAGCCGCGAGGCCTCTTTAGGGTACTGGAACCGATAGAGATCTAGACTTAATAAATCTAACTGCTATCCCATCTCTATTGCTCCAGCCACACAAGGTTTCAGAGAAACTTCGCCACCGCAACGTTGAATAGTCGTGGATTTGATGTTCAAGCTTAACTTAGTTAGACGTTGAGAGACTGTCGTATCCATGTTGAGAAGATCTTTTGGATGCGATATCAAGCTGGAGCTTACGATATGTTCATTAGGTTGATCAAGGCAGAGAGACTGTGCTATCTATATGCAGGCCTCCAATCATGTGGAGTATAGACTTCTCGCAACTCTTCTATAAGATGTAAAATATTCTCTGCTCCGATTTTGTCTCCCGTTTCAAACAAGTGACTGCCTATACAAAACCTCCATATCCGATGACAACCCGATCTCTGCCATCCCCGGAATACGTCCGCAGACGAATGTGTATCCAAGTTTTCAGCCACCAGATCCGAGGCAGAGTCATCGGGGCAAAACGCCAATACCGCCAGTGTGTTTGACAAGACCGGAACTCAAAACAACTCTGCAAAATACTGTACATGGTAATGACAGTCCGTTAGTAGTTGGCTTCCTGTCACAGACCTCAGAGTAAGCCAGCCTCCATTCTTGACACTGACCCTGGTTAGGCTGAGAAGCGTTGGCATTGCAACTGACTTTCGAGCTGGATGATTTAGGTTACACTTGAAATCTCAAGGTAAGTAAATTAATCGCCTCAGCCTTTTCTGTAGGTGCAAGTTTGATTGTTCTGTAGATTGAGCACCGCTTTCATGTTGCCGTCGATATGTAAAATGATTCGCAAATCACAGTGTGTGGAGCAATCGTCCACGAGCTCTTGGTGCTAGAACTTCCTCTCTGCCCGCTAACTGGTTGAGTTTCGGTTTCATATCCGACTGAAAGTCTGGTTCAGCTTCAAACGGTCTGTCAAGAGATTTGACGGGTTCACGATCGAGTTTGTCACTTGGCAACCAAGTTGAAGCTCTGGCATTGGTTGAACTATGCCGCTTGAGGACTTCATGGTTCCGACACACACACAGCGAGATGCTATTTCTTCTGGTCAAAACTATTAGTCCAGAAATTGACTTAACGTTTTAATCTCATCAGCTTTTTGGAAGTGAAACTGAAGAATAAGATGTATGTCTATAATTGCCAAGCTCTGCGACTTTTCTATGTTTAAAACACCTAGGTCAACCAACCATGTCCATTATTAACTTGAGACTAATAAGCGCAAATTAGACCAATAACATAAAAAAGGAGCAACCTTCAGATCTAGTGTTGCATCAAATCGGTAACAGAGGTACTCGTGATTATGTTTTCCATCTCGGTTGGTTGCTAGGAAATGATGCCATTGTAATTACACAGGTTGTACTGTAGATGATGTGCATATCTACATCAGCAGTAGATCAAAAGCGGAACAAGTCTGCCATGTGGTCACCCTGTTTGAGAAAATGGTCCCGTCTAGAAACTTGGTGAGCTCCACTTCGCTAAATGACCCGCCGCCTTGCGAAATTGCTTTATTTCATTAAAAGCCCACGCGAGATTTGGGGTCTGAGAGCTTTGTTCGCTAGCAAGGATGGCTTCAGTTCGATATTCAGAATATTTTACCTCCAGCCAACAGTATCCAGATGGCCGCACGAGGTTTATTACAGCATTGGTAAAAACGGACGCAGCAAAGCGCCCGTGAAGCGTAGATGAGGATCATCATGATGCTATTTGTATATACTCCCAGCACCGGATTCCTGGAACTCGGGAGCTTGGAGCAGGGATGGCCAGTTATTTGATATGTAGTTCAAGATCTGAGACTTGGATCTTAGCGAGTAGAATCAATGGATCACACCCCCGAGAAACGAACAAACTTTGAAACAAATCCGAAAAGCAAGTGATTTCAAAGATATTTAGGTTTGGCCGATGCAGGCAGGACAATGTTATTTTACAGACACTAACCTGACCAATATCTTGGTTTGTGAGCGCAGGTGATCAAAAGTTTGCAGGGACTCACAGACATGGAGAGGTCTGATCACCAATATGGAAGCATCGTCAGCCAACCACCGAAGGAACAGGTGGGCCAACACGGAATCGCCTTCAACTGCCAATAATTGATACATAGTAAAGGCCAATTAGAGATTATCGAGTCTCGGCGCACGTTTCCCTGGCAAGATCTGTGGCGTTGATTGGATTGCGAGTCGTTCTGCTCCATAAGCGACGATAGGCTAACTAACAGATGTCCGCTCCACTTGAGTCAGTCACAACACGACGATATCATTTTGTAGATAGGCCTCTTCCCAGGGGCTGGGAGACAGTACGGTAATGCTTAACCGGGCAGGTAGAGTCAAACTTGTAACTATTCCAAGATTATTTGCTCGGACTTGGTCGATCGCGATGGCCAAGCTTTCAGTTAGTCAAGAAAGAATACCAAACGGTCTGAGTGTCTCGTCTTTGCCGTTTGATTGATATCGCTGACCAGACTGTCATGCCAAAGTCCCCTGTCTCGCGCGGCTCCCTTGCTGATCGACGGGACGTCGCAGCGACACTTTAGCTCATTAGCTGTAGATCTACCTGATGACGGAACCGAGAATCTGCGTGGTTGGACGTAATGTGTTATTCCATTGTTTCCAGTGACGCTTCGACCGTTGGATGGAGAAAGATGGTTAACTCCGATGATACACAAAGACACAAGCTGTGTCGCAAATAAAGTGTGTGATACAGTGCTATTACATGTTCCCTGTTGCCAGCCGCATGTAGTTGTTCCCGAGTTACGTGTTTGCTCATAAGAGAACTTAATTAAAGAATGCCGTTTATCGAAAGATACCAGGTCCCACGGAGAGAATAGTTCGGTCGGTAGCTTTTAGTCAGACCAGAGAGTCTTGAATAAGACCGCAGTTCGTGATCGAAAACGCACTGCTATGAAAGAGCAATGAAACAAGGATAACAGCACGGACAGTACGGGAAGAAATGGAGGTTCCTCCTCTTCTAGATGGCTTCTGCCGAACAGCACTGATTGAGAGACCCTGGCACTCCTCGGGCGATCCCCCTTTAGTAGCGCCTGCGACGACCCATTAACTACTAGGTAGACCCCCGGTCAGAAGACCAGGAGTTTGGCAGCCAGGCAGCGCAACAGTATCTCTTTAGACGACGTAAAGCTGTGGGGCCAATATCTGTTAAGGAATACCTAAAGGTATATTTAAGTTTAGGCAAGACTTAGGTAGTTTTTATGATTCTAGGGCCCACAAGCTTTACAGTGTCTAAAGAGATCATCCAGTGGCCAGTGCCAGTGTGGAAATGTCGAGCCAAGATGCTGTAAACGACTGAAACATCAAGCATCCAGAGTTGAGTGTACAGAAGGAATGGACGGTATCTGTAATGCGGAAAAGATGGATACGGTAGGACACGGCAAAAAAAAAAAGTTGGAGGTGAACGATAATAGAATAATTAAGAAACGCCAAGTGACTGCGGGAGCGAGACGGAAGCGACTCGATGCAATGAGCCGACGTTGTCTCGTGCTGAGAGGAGTTGACATTGGTATATCTACGTTAGATCTTGGCGTTTATAAGTGGAGTCTTGTTTGATAGACCCTATCACAGCGAGTGATAACTGAGAGCCAAGCATGAAACTTCCACTGTAATTAACTTCAAGGATGTTTGTTGATGCTTAATCTGGTACCCAACACCTGCAGCTGTGTTGAAAATGAAAACAAATGGATCATGACATAAGGTCCCATTGTGACATGAAGTCCCCAGCAACTTAAAGTCTTGTGTCAACCATAAGTTGCAACAGCAACAGATAGCCAATCGCAACCTCGCACAGAATATCCATACTGACTCCTGAGAACGGCCACAATTGAATATTCGCCGTTTTAACGTCGTATTAAGGTCAGGGAAGTTATAGCGCTTCAGCACATTTGGGGGTGAAAGTCAGTCGATTTGGTGTTTCGGATCAGAGTTCCTGAACTGGGCTGAGTGATTGGCCATGCTCATACTGCAAGCAGAATGAAACTCGGATCACAGCCGAAATGATAATTTCTGCAACTCTACGGCTCTACGGAGTACGGCTTAACGGTTTTATCAAGCTCATCAACATCAAACATCAAACATTGAGACTGGGTCAAACCGTCAAAGACTGTTTCAACTGCAGAAGAGAGCTTCATCCATCAATGTCATGCAGTTAGTCATCTCTCTCAAACCAGCCAGACCAGCCTTATTCGTCGTGCATCAAAGAGCTGTAACAACTCCACAGTTCATAAATGCTCTCCGCCCCCCTATTCCATTGCTGCCCGCAGATCAGCTTTTTCTCCGTACAGTACTGTTGGTCGCTAGTGGTGACTCCTTATGCAAGCCCTAGCCATGTACCTGCCTACCTACCTTTCACTGAACCCCAAAGCGATATCTGACGAATATATTTCAGTATCTCCTGCAAAGAACCCATCAAAAAGCAAATTTTCGGCCGTGACCGATTAGCTTCTCGAACCATAAAAGATTGACATCATCATCCATAATATGCTCTGCTACGGTCTTCTAGATCTCCACTAACGAAGTCTCTGCTTGAATCATTTGACCATCTGCACTTTGGCTTTCATGATCATCCCGTCCGGCAAGACGCTATACCCCAGAAGGCGAGGCCCATGTCTGAATCAATTGACCAAGGTCCACTGGCTTCGAAAGCTAAGCAAGTTGTTCTGCAACCCATGGTGATAGGCAAAGTAACGAACGACTGGAGTAAGAGCAGGTCCCTTTCATTAGTTTGCGGGTGCTTTTCCATTTGCACAACAACAAGACTTCACTTCATTAGCTGATGAGGCGGGTTTGTCAATGCCTGCTCGCTCACTCGCTCTGAAAACCATGCCATGCCCATCTCCCATGGATACCCACATCCAAGCAAATGGCACCATTGCTCCACCTCACCGTGGTCCTGGTCTGGCTTTGAATTGGCTCCTGTAAGAGATTCGTTTGCTTGAGGATAGCCGCTCGTTGCCTCGAGACAGAGAAAACGGCTTTTTGCAGCTTCTGATAAATGCTTCCTGTTGCCCGCCCTGCAGTGCTGTCACAGCAGATGCGAGGACCACCACTGTGTATTTAAAGTGCAGGGCTTTCGCTCCCATCGCGAGCGAGAGCCAGTGGGAGCTTTGCTGGGCAACCAATGGATCAACCACCTACGCTCTCAAGTGATACTGAAGTGGGGGAGGCACCGAGCTCAAGGCTGCGCTGAGGAATGGCACACTGTATACTTGGATGTGAGTAGTGATTTGCGTATCCTTCTATGGTGACTCCCCAGAACTGCAGAGTGCATGTCTTCCCTCTCGTGAGAATACCGAGGTAGGGAATCATGGCAAAGAGCCAACCCGGGCCTTGCTAGCGAGCTGGTGTAGCTCTGATGCTCTCAAGCCTCCCTAACAGTGCCCTGATGGTGATGAGGATGGAGTACCTCAGAGAGGGTCCGTCCCTGAGGTCCGCTTTGATAACCTCCAGGATGGTGCTGTAAGTATTGGCCGGCTGCCGGGGTCCCCAAATTCCCTAACTTTTAGTCCAGGTACAAGTTGAGTACTATGTCTTTTTGTTTCGTGCAATTAATTGCTGTTCTGGGGCAATCTTGTACGCATTGGGCTGCATCACGGTGAAGTCTTCTTAAGAGTCTTTGTGCAGAAGCCTGAGCACCCCAATAATCCATGATAATAGTCAGACTTTGGAGTGAAACTATCCTCCATCGACTAATACTGTACTCCGTACCCTGCCCGGGTAATAAACGAGATCCATGGATCCTAATGCAAATGAAAGTGTCCGGGGCTAAAGCGGTGCATAGCAGAATGCTGCTAACCAGCTCTAGTAGGTAAGGTTTGCCAGAAAGCTACCAGCTAAACACCGGGGCTCACTGCCAAACGAGTGGTACCTGACCGGGATGGCTCTCTTTCATCTCATTTTCTTTTTCTCTTCTTTCGCTTCCAGTGGCAGACCAGTTCCCATCTGGCTGGCTCAGTGCACGCCTCTTTCTCCTTTCTCACCAATCAGATGTCTTGGTATGTTTACGGTGTCCCCGGCCGTATCCTTTTTTCCTCTCCCATTTGCGTCCAACTCAGGCTCTCTCCCGCCGCCGTCTTAATTCTGCTGCTTCTGCGTCTCAGCTCATTCTTTCTCCTTTCTAAAACCACCATTCCCCCTTCTACTCTTACTGCTTTGTGCCCACTTCTGGCTTCCAGTCCGTCCATTTATTTAGGGTTAACTCTACTGTATTTACTTAGCCAGGGGTGTTGGTCCTGTGCTCATTCTCATCCTCATTCCCACCCGTCCAATTCTGTCATATCCTAATTCATCCGCATACCCGCCACCTTCCTCTACCTTTCACAGCCAGCATCAGCGCATCATTACCACGGAAGGCAAAAAGAACGCTTTGCCGTCGTACCATTTCGTCGTCAATCGATCTGCCGTTATTGTTCTATTCAGTTACGCAAGGTTGAATACACTTGGTGAGTTTATTTCTCTTCAGCACACTGTCCATCTCTCTCCATCTTCACTTGATCAGCTCAATCCCAGAGCTGCACAGAGATCAGACCTAGAGAAGTACCACCACACGCCCCCTGGTCTCCACCCCCCGGGCTACCTAAAAAGCTCCAACCTTAGGGGCCCCTCACCCCCTGGATCGTGAGCCAGGAGCCAGCTCGAGCCAACCCAGAACCAGGGGAGGCGCGAGAGATTTCCGCCCTGGGCTGGGCCTTTCGCCTCTGTTGGCACGACTCGTGTGTCCTGCCCAAAATTGCAGCCTCTCCCCCCTCCCCAGTTGCACGCACTTAGTCCCAGTCCCCGGTCACTACGCTACGCCAAAAGCTGCTTCTGCATCTCCTTTTCTCTTCCTTCACTCCACCTTTACCTTACCTCAACCTTACATCGCCTTCGCCTTCGCTTTCGTCTGCTTTTTCCATCTCATCTCTTTTCTCTTCTCTTCTCTTCTCTACTCTATACCTTGACGAGTCGAGATCGCTTTGAGCTCGGCCAATCTGTCTTGTCTTGTCTTTCGTTATAGCCACGACTACGAGCGTTGTCAATCATTAACGTCGGCGGCTTCAGACCATAACAATCATCTCGCGATCACGACGACACACGCAAATACCGCGTCGTCGGCATTGTTAAATCAGTTTCAGCATTTCAAATAACCCTTTCGGAAAGAAGGCAATACTACCATCACAATGGGTTGCGGAATGAGCACAGAGGAGAAGGAGGGCAAGGCCCGGAACGAGGAGATTGAGAACCAACTCAAGCGCGACAAGATGATGCAGCGAAACGAGATCAAGATGCTTCTGCTTGGTACGTTTGCGAATTAGTTCGGCCACACACGACGTCGAACGGCATCGAGTCGCGACGGCTGTTCCTCCCAATGGTGTCCACTTTCTGACGTTCTAACAGGTGCCGGTGAATCCGGAAAGTCTACTATTCTCAAGCAGATGAAGCTCATTCACGAGGGTGGCTATTCACGCGATGAGCGAGAATCCTTCAAGGAGATCATCTTCAGCAACACTGTCCAGTCAATGCGCGTCATCCTCGAGGCTATGGAGTCTCTCGAGCTGCCCTTGGAGGATCAGCGCATGGAGTACCACGTCCAGACCATCTTCATGCAACCCGCTCAGATTGAAGGCGATGTCCTTCCTCCCGAAGTTGGTAGCGCCATTGAGGCTTTGTGGAAGGACCGTGGTGTGCAAGAGTGTTTCAAGCGATCGCGCGAGTACCAGCTCAACGATTCCGCTCGATAGTAAGTGTATTTGATGCCAACCTTTGGACTGAACTAACCCTCAATAGCTACTTTGACAACATTGCGCGAATCGCTGCTCCTGATTACATGCCTAACGACCAGGATGTCCTCCGATCTCGTGTCAAGACAACTGGTATCACCGAGACCACATTCATCATTGGCGACCTCACATATCGAATGTTCGACGTCGGAGGCCAAAGATCCGAGCGAAAGAAGTGGATTCACTGTTTCGAGAATGTCACCACCATCCTTTTCCTAGTCGCCATCTCCGAGTACGATCAGCTGCTGTTTGAAGATGAGACCGTCAACCGGATGCAAGAGGCTCTTACTCTCTTCGATTCAATCTGCAACTCAAGGTGGTTCATCAAGACATCGATCATTCTTTTCCTTAACAAGATCGATCGATTCAAGGAGAAGCTTCCTGTCAGCCCCATGAAGAACTACTTCCCCGACTACGAGGGTGGTGACGACTACGCTGCGGCCTGCGACTACATCCTCAACCGTTTCGTCAGCCTGAACCAACATGAGACCAAGCAGATCTACACGCATTTCACATGCGCTACAGATACTACTCAGATCCGTTTCGTGATGGCGGCTGTTAATGGTAAGTCATCATGTCTTTGTAGGTAAATGGGCAATTGTCCTAACAAACTCTCAGATATCATCATCCAAGAGAACCTCCGTCTCTGTGGTCTTATCTAAATGATTCTTTTTTATTGCTGTCACAAAACACGAATACCCTCGATCTTAATAACGACACTGCTTAGATGGGCCACGGGGACATGGCTCACGATTTTTTCTTGTACTCGTCATACCAGAGGAGCGGAGGCGCAGCTCAACTGCGCAACTCCCTGGCTCGACGACGGTTACTAATGGTCCGGTTCACCCATTACGCGAGATATACTACTACCTAGTTTTGGCTGCGCCCAGGTCGACCTTGGTTCCGTTTCTTTGTAAGGATTTTGCCGCCGGTTGAAGGAAGGATGGGAGTTGCCTTGTATCACAAAAACGTACGTCTTTTTAAACGGAGAAGGATTTTAAGACCGGTGCGCCACAGACGCCGCCCATGACGTCGGGAAGATATGATTTGCCTGCCTGTCCAAGAGCGTGCCGGACGAGGCTGGAAGAAGGGGTCATTATTTGCATCTAAACAGTACGGGCGACGGAGGATGGTGGTCATCTACTTTGTTTAATTACGAAACTCTTTTCCTACCACTACATGTCTGCCTGGTTCCTCTCACCCCACATTGGCGTTGTTTACTCGTCACTTGCTTGGATGTGGTGTTTTCTCGTTTATTTTTCAACTATCCAGTATGTCGTAAAGTAATGAATGCTTTGGCACGTCCGCATCTATGGTCTGAAACAAACTAACCGCCTTTCGCCGAATTTCGCACCTGTCTTTGTTCCTCTCGCTTCCATTTTGACTTACTTTTCTTTGGGGGTTGAAGCCTACTGTCCGTTTTTGTATAGATGCAAGGTTATCGACGCGCGCTACCCAAGCACGCTTTTCAACGGAGACGCATTCGGATGAATCGCCCTACAGAAGCATGGGAACTTGTCTCTGAGATGTGAGACATGCGTGGGAAAGTGATGGTGATAAATCGTATGACGATATCTTCGAAACGCACAAACAAGAGTCATGTGACTTTTACTCTCTACTCTACCCCAGGTATTATATCAGAGGATACACCAAAGACAGTAAAAAGAAGATATCTCTTCGAAATTATACATATTTAACATTCCATTAAGTTTGAATTTGGAGTTTGCTTCTATGGTTCGCGTAATATGTGCATCCGTAATATAAGTAGCTTTATCTAAATGGATTGACACTGTCATCCATTACTGCTTCCAACTCTGCCCGGAGTATTGTACACTAAGACGACTCATATCCACGCGTCAATCTTGGTGATGCAATCCCCCAGTCTAGAACGAGCTCACTTGAGATCGATCATGATACAGGCAGTAGTTCAATATCCGTCCAAATCCAGCCCAGACCCTTAGCCTCCAAGAACACGTCGAAGCCTGCGTTCATCCAGATAATGCTATCGTTGATAGCGAAACCATCGTCTCTTTGTTGCTGTTATTTGTTTAATACATGATCATACACTAGTACTCATGACGAAAATTGTTCGGCTCACCAGCACGAACGTAGATGAGTAGCAACAAGAGGCCCAAATAAAGCCAGCCGATGATGCTGAAAAGTAATATCTCGCAAAAGGAAATTGTGCATGGTATCGCTCCGAATATAATGTGTATGGCCCGTGAATGGGAGCATGTTGGTTGGTATACAGTCTTCTCATCCAGCTTTAGATGTGATGTGTATTCCAATCATAGACTCAGGACAGAGTTCGCGAAACAAGCGACAAACTCATCTGATCTTACACAGAGAGCAAGTGGATATCTCCACGTCCAAATTCTAAGTTGAGATAGAGCTAAGTATACTGCGACTCAGTTAGCTGGCGGGTGTATATGAAATGCCATGCGAAGACTTACAGTCTTCTGTTTTCCTCAAGTACTTTTTACCCCTTCCTTCTTCTTGGGTCCTATGTATTGAATTATTACCTGTGGTCGGCCAAGATGTCAAGCGTGGCTCAAAAGAACAGTCTCATGCTCCGGTCGGCAATTCTGAGCATAAGAGCAGTTCGATTTTGAGACCACTACTCTGAGGAGTGCCCCTCAGCACTTCCATCAGAAGAGTCCTGAGAAGAAAGGATTTGAGAAGATGATTCCTGAGGAAAGTATTCCTGAGAAGAACTTTGTGAAAACGAATCCTGCGAGGAAATGTCCTGAGTAGAAATGTCCTGAGAAGCGGTGTCCTCAGGAGATGGTTCCTGAGAGGAAGTCATCAGATGAGCTACCTCTGACTGTTCAGTCATCATGGCCTCACCCTGGGCTGTGGCAACGAACTCGCGGAGTTCTCCAACACGCATGGCGAGCTCTTCGGCAGCAGACTCAATTCTTGCAAACAGCCGTTCCCCGTGGCTCATGTTCATAGCGTTTGCCATAGCATCGCGGATCATATTGGTGGCCGATTCAGGCAAATTCTACTCGCCGGGACGGACACCAAGTGTATGAAGAAAGCTTTGCGGAGACTGGAGTTGGCCAGGAGGCGTCGGGTAGAGACGAGCAGCTGCTTCTCCCTGAAGAGAGACGGAGGGATTGCATTGGGGAACAATCTGGGGGAGAAACTGGGGTTGAGGGTTCAGGCGGGGAAACTGAATCTGCTGTGAAGGCATGCCAGCAGAATGCGGGTTGTATAGAGGAGCCGGGGCATAAATGGAGTTCTGGTTATTTTCTGAGAAGTTTGTTAGTGTTGATTCATAATATTGTTGTGGCCATGAAGTCAAATGGCAATTGAGTGAAGGCAGGGAATTAACTTACCATGGAAAGTGCATCTCGAGCCGCTGGCGTTGAACCAACAGTTGGTGCAGCTGCCACACATGGTACCATCGTAGATGATACATTCGGACCAAGGACCGTGTCCTTTAGAGCAGTTCTTGCAAGCCCGCTCAACCTGAACCCCAGTGAGATGAGCCAGGAAGGCCTCAACGTTGCTACGTCGTTCCATGTTGAGATCCATGTCAGGACGACGCTGTCGGATGCTTCGTAGTGCTGACTCATTAGACAGCCTTATGCTCAGAGTGCTATCGATGACGATTCTGTCGCCATATAGATCACGAGCAACTTGGCCAGCAGTGACTCTGGGCTGGTCGCTTCCGGGCATCAGATTTTGGGGGTAGGGAGGCGGCGCATCGCCTAGAGGACGACGAACTGGATCCTGGCTGCTTCGGACAATGGTGGTTACAAGCTCATGTTGATTGGCGGTGTTGAGCAGGTCGGTCGACGCAAGAGAGGGCAGCACCTGAGTTTCAGCATCTTCCTCATTGCTGCTGAAGCTATTGAAGCTGCTGAAGTTGTCCTCGTTGGAGGGAACAGACGAAGTGAAGCTGCTAGTAGGGAGCTCCTGGGAAGCAGGAGAGTGGAAAGAAAAAGGCCGAGAGGAAGAAGGCTGTGAAGAAGAAGCAACCGCCAGGTCGCCCTGCTCGGACTCCTTGAATTGTTTCTGCTCACGAATGCGATTTGAAGATCGAGTAGGGGTAGGTATCGGAGTGTGTCGGCGCGTAGTGCGCTCAACCTTCATCTTGGCCATTTTGAAGAGGAAAACGAGTTGTGGTCGAAGTGAGGTTGATGATAATACCCTAGGTCGGCTTATACAAGAGCTTTCAGAGACCGACGGCTGGGCGTGTCTTTAGAGAGAAGGAAGATCTGATATATGGCAGTGTGCTTTGACAGTGTGCGAAGTTTGACGTGACGGGCGACAAAAAAACATATGAGGGGAGAAGAAGAAGAGCAAGAGGAGAGCTAAAAAAATGGTGGCAGAGTTGGCTAGGCGACCCACAGTGACTAGCGTGTTTCTTTTGCACTGTTCAACTTGCGATTGGGCACGGTACGCGAAATCGCGAGCACTTTACGTGGACAAATGTAAATATTGGCTCGCACAGTAACTTTATTGGCCGGATAGATTGCTTCCATGAAGAATGGCTCGGGGTTCTGTGAGTTTGAGATTCATTGTGGAGCTGATCGTTACTTTCATCCACCATGTTAAAGCATTCATCCCATCTCAAACCAGTGAACTCAAGAGCTCATCTTGTTCATCTAGAGATCAATAAAAACGAAGACGAATCGCTTTATCTTCTTTAGATTGCCATATTCTGTACCTTTATTCTCACTTCGCCATTGATCTATATATCCATACTACCGCTGTAGATGGAAATCTCCACTTAATATTGTGCCTTGGCTTGTACTACAACGAAAACGCATTCCTGCCCAGAAACTGGTCACTCTTTGCTAATTTGTATTCAACAACATTGAACCCTACCGCCTAGCTCCAGCAGGCTGCTCCCAGATTCCATTCCCTCTTCCTTCAGTAATCTCCTTCCATTGCATCGCAAACTCCATCAACCCCCCCTGACCGGCCATACTTGCATCTACAACCTCCTTTGGCAGCTTGTGCGCCGAGTACTGCGGGCTGCTAAAGTTATAAGCAGCCGGGTCGTCCTTTTCTATGATTCTAAACTCGGGGTCCGCTTCTGGCCGATACTCGATATCCTCATCCTCATCCTCTCCTTCTGTAACTGTGTCGTCGCCGCTGATATCTGGACCCACCTCGTTGCTTGATGTTCCGTATAGGGGCTTAGGAACATCCTTTTCAAGGAGCTCTTGCCAGCCAAAAAGGAGACTGTCAGTTCGGGGGGCCCAAGGGTTGATATCCATCAACCTAACCTTTCCGAGTCCATCCTTCTCAAACAAGTTTTCTGGAATGTAGACATCAAAAACGAAGCTGGCGTCAGGAAATGTGAGCCTCATTTTCTCTCGAAAGAAGGTCTTAATCTTGCGCCAGAGATGAGGTCGAATCTGCTCCAAGAAAGCATAGTGGTTGAGATCCCGCTGTGTGATACCAATAAGTGACCTATGCTTGACAAAACATCGGAATTCCAGGGCTACATGAGGAGTGAAAAACGGCCTTAGAACAAGGATGGGCGCGTGTGGCTTAGATGGAGGTGCCGAAGTGCAGTCATCGAAGGCATGGTCAAGGTCGTGAGAAACGAAAGAAGATGACTTGAGGAGAAGGTAGATGTCGTTTGGAGTCGTACACTTGAGCGTGTTCTGGTGAGGTGATATCCACTTAGCATCCTTTGGGGACGACCAATTCAACTTTGGTGTAACTGAGCCTCCCAATTCTGCGATCTTCTCTTTGATGAGGTTGTGCGTCTCTGGAAACCTCTGGTTAGGAGGTAATATTTCGGTTTCATCTTCCTCATCGTCTGATGATTCAGGATCTCGAGCTTGCGGCCTTGCGGATGTGTTGGACGATGCATGCCACTCTTCCTCAGGCTCGTCTTGGTTCTCATCGTCATCTGCGAGAACTATGCCATCTTCATGGAGATACTCGATAAATGATGACGGAAGTGATATGATGCGGGACTTTAGACAAGAACTTCTATACTTAGGGAACCAAGAGTCATAGGAGCAGTTTTGGATGTGATCTTTGGTGACTGGTGGGAAGACAAGCTCAGGCGCATCGCCTTGGTTGTCGGCTTCAGCTGGAGCGGGAATATGTGGCATCCTGAGCGAATAAGACGGTGTCTGATCTAAGAACTCCGGGAGTCGAGATTCGTGACAGTCTGAGAATGGTGGATTTTTGAGAATAAGAAAAAATCTAAAAGTTGTTCTGTCAGCTTTTGTTCAAGTGTTGACTCACTTACAAATATTGAAATATTCTATGCCCCTCCATGGAGGGGCGATGGTGCTTATCTTATCAGCCAAGAATAGTAGGCGGTGGCGCTTTAGCAGACGCAATGGTGGCAGACGAGGACCCTACATCACCGAGATCCACCTCGTCGCAGTCGCATATAACAAAACTCGATTGCCCATAACATTGTCATTACGCGCCAATTTCTAACATTGAGCCCTTGACAACCTATCAAACACGATAAAACTTACCTACCACACAATAATGTCTGACAACGTTGGCCTCAATACTCCCCGTGGCAGTGGCACCTCGGGTTACGTCCAGCGCAACCTAGCTCATATCAAGCCTCGCGACTATGGCGCTCCTTATCCCAAGGACCTCGATAGCTTGCGACACAAACAACGGCAGCCAGATAAGGGAATCTTGGAACATGACCGCAAACGCGAAGTTGAAGTTAAGGTCTTCGACCTCAGAGACAAGCTTGAAGAGGAAGAGTACGATTCCCCAAACGCCAACTACACAACGCATTTTGCTAACCGATCAAGGGTGGATGAAGATGAGATTGACAGGCGGTGCGATGAGCTTCGACAAAAACTCCTTGCTGAGATGAACGCTGGGAAACGAGGTGGACCCAGAAAGACATTCAAACAGCACCAGGTTCACGAGATGGCCGATGCCAAGATCAAAGAGAGCGAGCGACTACGGAAAGCATTGAAAATCAGTGCCGATTATGAAGAGGGCGGTCATTGGAAGAGACAAGAGGAGAGACTGCGCAATGCTTTGGAGAAGGAGGATCAGGAGCAGAAGGAAGAGAAAGATGAGAACGACAGAAGAAGTGAACCGAGGGACTAAGTCTTTTCTATAAGGACCCAGTGAGACTCAGCGGTTACACTTTCGAGGCCATTTGTTGCTAAGGAAGGAGTTTGACTCTGTTTCTGGCAACTTAGTAGTTTACCAGACTTTGTCCAAAGGTTGTTATTGTGGAGTTCTATCTACCGCAAACAAACAAGCCGTAGAAGGACATGGCGTATGGTCAAGGAGACTTTTCGTAAGCGATATATGTTCAGTCGGCATTTTCATACGGGTTAAGGCGTTTGGTTTGGGAGGCTGTGATGGGACACTTCGTTGGCTTGCCACCGCGTTGTATGGTATAGGGTATTTCATATTGATCAAGAGCTGAAGTTTGTATACTCGACTTTTGTCATTTGACTGTGTTTTCATATCTTTGATTTCTGTAGTAGTCATCGCTTCTCTTGCGGATATTGTAACTCTATATTTTGGAAATAATCCAAGAAGGATATTAAGAATACTGAAATACGCTGATTTGAGATCCAAATGGAGGACTGAATTTCTGTTCTCAACTTAGTAACATTGGCGTTATTTCCAAAGTAAGTCAACCCATATATCAGAAGATTAGAAATATGTCATAAAGAAATTAGAAGAAAATTAACTTCTATTCAAGTCATAGCCAACTTGAAGAATGAATGCGGTGGTACAAGTTTAGCTGCGACGTGGCTTGCCACATTTGAGCCACATAGACCCGCTGTAGCTTGAGCTTCCTTGAACCTCACACGTCACTGAAACACCAAAAGGCAGTGCCAGAGACAGGACAGATCCAGGAGAACGACCGATGCAGAAATCAAATCATGGCGCGACTTTCGCAACAGTCCAGACCTTCGCTTAACAGGAGCGCATTCGATATTGCATCGGCAGAGCTCGGAAATATCCTCTTACGACTACAAAAGACCGTTCTACACACAGACAGCGACCGCGAACAGAGGCTACGATCGAGCGAGTTTGAGAGAACAAGAGTCGCCTCCGTAAGAGTTTATCTATTGAGATAAATGTATATATATCCTAAATTTGGCTCATAGAACCTCGAATACGCGCGAAATTTATTGACAAAACTCGAACACGATGCGCTAGCGATTAAAGCCCCAGGTCGACGGGCTGAAGTACAAAGAGATTTGAATGGGAAGAGAGAACTCCTGGAACTACTATTTGATCGTTTAGATGGTTTTCGACAGGTATGCACTGGACTCTAAGATGAAGCAAAGGATTGAAGCTGACATCAGGACAGGTGGCAATCGACGATGACGAAGACGATGGGAGCACTGATGGAGAAGACATCTTGTCCGAGATAATACCCACGCCGAGCGACAGTATAGTCGATTCTATATCAATAGGCCAACCCACAGAAAGCTCAGGACAAGACGATGATGCCGATCCAGAACCACCAGAGACAAGTACAATACCAGTAACAACAGCCACAACGCCAGCGCCAGCATCAACAGCACTTCCAGAAACCTCTACTTCACCACAACAACACAGCCAACAACCCACACAAACGACACAGAGCCTCAGATCAAGGGGAGAACCTTCATCATCATCACCGTCCGCCCACTCAACCGCCCGCGCCGCCCTCTTCGCTAATCGCAGCAAACCAACACCCCAGACCTCAACAGCAACAGCCGAAGCACTCCTTGACCGCGATCGCGCCGAACAGGAATTCATATCTGGATCAATTCTTAAGATGGCGGGTGCTCTCAAGGCAAGCTCGCAACGGTTCTCTAATACCCTTGAGGCAGATAAGGAGGTGGTAGAGCGTGCGGGCGACGGTATGGATAAGACGGAGCAGAGCATGGACGCGGCAAGGGGTCGAATGGGTATGTTGAAGAGGATGACAGAAGGGAAGGGGTGGATGGGAAGGATGCTTCTCTACGGATATATTCTCCTTCTCACGGTCGCCTGTTTACTCGTAGTGTTCGTTTTCCCTAAGTTGAGGTTTTCATGATCACGAAGACAAGGACACCCCTCGGATATATACATACAAATACTCGAAAAACCAGTATTTGTGTTGCTGTAGCTATTGTTCTAGACATCCCAATCTACTCCATAGTCATCAAATCTGCTAGGTTTCCCATGAAAGCCCGTCCATATGCCGTTCCAACCAACCCTCCTAAGATCACTTCGATTGATAGAAAGTCCAAATGCCAAGCCCGAGACCCAGCACCTCATGCCTTGTTTTTGGAACGTTTGTAAGCTCGAAAAGAAAGCAACGTGTAGACTTTGTGAGCTCCTCGAGATGGACTCTAATCAAAAAAGTTCCCGGGCCTCGAATTCCAACGAGATCTCCATCTTTTCAACATCACCAGATTTAGTGACGTTACCCGCAGGCGCCGCCTCCAACATACGGTTCTCATGAACTGATGAGGCTGGAGTAGCAAGGGTACTTTCAGGCTCTCCCTCCATCTCCTCAGGAAGCGTTTTGAGTTCGCTTTCGGACTCATTGCCATGAGTCTCAGTTGCATTGGCCTGCATGGAGACATCCGGCATTCTGTTTACTTGTGGAGGATTTTCAGACTCAGGAGGTGATTCAGACTTTGCAGCAGAAACATATGCGCTACCCTGGACTTGCTCAGATTCAGGGGGCGAAGTCACTTCCTTGTTATCTCCAGATATCTTCGGGCCAGCATCCAAATCTTCCCGCGGAACATGCTCGGAATTGGGAGGTGATGCGATTGCCTCCTCACCTTCTTCGAAGACCCTTGGTCCAGTGTCTGATTCGTCTTCTGCCGAATCAGTCTTGGCTTCTGCCTCGACAGGAGGCCATGTCAACCCTCGAATCTCAGCATTGATCTCTCGGCAATAGTCAATATCATGTCTCAGACGGCGCCCGACGGGCTTTCCAGTAGACTACTTCTCGTCAGTACATTTTTATTGTTGTATGTTTATATTGGAGCATCGTCATACCGGAGGATCGTACTGAAAGTACGAGCTGGGCATTGTTCGAGCTAGAGTCACTCGATCCTCCCAATCAATCCCGGTCTTCTTCTTGAAGAATTCCATGAAGAGGTTCATTTCAGCCCTCCACTTGCCCTCGTGAGGACTTGGACGATGATATAATGGCTGGGAACTACCCTTTTGCTTGAGGAATTTGGCTGTGAATCGGTACAAGTGAGGTTTGGCATTGGACTCCCACAACTGCGTATTGTCAGTAACAAGTCGTGCAAGGAGAAACTGAGGACGTTGTTTACGCAAAGGGAGTACTTCTGCCCTATTTCCCCGGCGAACTCGTCGTCCCGAGTGATGTCGATCTGGTAGACAAAGTTGAGTCGATCTCGATAGAGGTGGAAGTGGTCTACAGGAGAGTCAGTTTCCATGGACCACAAAAAGCCGAGAATGTTATACTTGTGTTGACGAATTTCTCGGCGTTCCTTTTCCCCTTCTCAATTCGGGCCTTCTCTCTCTTGATTGCGTTTCCCTTTGCGATGATATTTCTCATGGAAAAGTCTGCCTCGGGCAATTTCTTGTTCTCGACCGTCGAAAACTCGAACCAGTCGCAATGAACAATGTGCATGCCCTTGCCAATCTTCAATGCTTGTTTCACTAGTAGAGTGTAAGTAATTATTTGAGCGAGAGCGAACAGTGTCGTGCCTTTGGGAACTTTTTTGTCAAACTGCTCCTTGGTGCAGAGGAGGTGGGTGACACTATCATCGACATCGTCGATGAAGATGCCTTTTCGAAGCGATGTCCATTTCTTGAGATTGTCCACTGTTAACTGGCCTGGAAGAGGACCCGCGGCAGCGAGGACACGACCTTTGAAGATCTGGGCAGGCATTGTTGCTGTGGTCTGCGAGACGATGCCCAAGTGGAAAGACGGGATTTTGAAGAGCGAACAGTACATATATGAGAAAGAGAGGTTCGGAGTGAAAAGGAATAAAATGAATTGAAAAGAAGAAAGAATATGAAGAAGGTCGAGGATGTTAGACGAGAAGAAGTGTCAAGTGTTAAAGCTCAGGGATTGGACTTATGATGAAGGATAAGTGTGCTAAGAATTTGGGTTATGTGCGAGGTAAGGTGTCTTGATGCCCGTGGAATGGCGACTGGGGCCATGAGAAAAGGAGTGCGGTAAACTGGATGACAATGTGTTGTGTGAATGGGGATGGAGGAAAAGTTCGGATCGAACAAGCCAACAAGGGGGTCGACTTGTAGTAGAACCAACATGGTGACTTCAATCAAACTCGTGTGCACGTTGTACTTCTCTGTAGTTGAATAACCGATCTTTTATTCTATCTTCTATCGGATTGCCTTGGCAGCCTTGACGAAAGCTGTGATCTTTTCAAGGCTCTGTTTTCCATCCTCCTCCACACCACTGCTCACATCAACACCAATAACTCGGTTAGCGAGAGGACCCAGGGTCTTGACAGACTCGGCCACGTTGTCAGGGTTGAGACCGCCAGCCAAGAAGACCCGAAGCTCAGGATCGCTCTCTAGAACAGCTTGGACATTGGCGACGTTAAGAAGTTTGCCGGAACCAGAACCAGAGTCAAGAAGAGGGATTGTGTGGTAACCTCGACGGCCAATGCCAACCTGGCCAGGCTTGAAGCATCGGACGACGGGTACAGGAATGAGGCTGGCCCATTCCAGAGGCTCATCGCCATGAAGCTGGACTAGGTCAAGGCCATATTGCTTCTGCTTCTCCAGAACCTCGGTCAAGGGTTGGTTCTGGAAGATACCGACAAGTTGAGGCCGGGAGTTACGAAGTCTTTGAGCAGCAGCCTCAAAAAAGTCCTTGGCCTTGTTGTCTACTGCTGCCACTTGTGTCTCAAACTTTCGAGTGCTAGGGTATGTATGCACTGCTTCTGAAATTGCGAGAGCAGTCTCGTGTGAGATGCATCGCTTGGCACTAGGAACCAGACATATGCCTACAAAATCCGCCCCTGATTCGGCAGCCTTCAGTGCAGCCTCAGCACTTCTAGTACCGCAAATCTTGACGTACAAAGACGATGCAACTTCACTCTTAGCAGGAGGCTCGGAGCCAGAGCATAGTTGGCTGATGAAAACACTGGCGTCAGGTGCCCGCATGATGGCCTCACCAACAAGAACAGCATTAACACCGTCCCTCTTGTTCATCAGGACATCATCATGAGTGTTGATACCGCTAAGGGCGCAGATGATTGTGCTTTCAGGCACCATGCTGCGTAGCCGGCCAGTGGTGTTGAGGTCCACCTCAAAGCTCTCAAGGTTACGGTTGTTGACACCAATAACCTTGGCACCCAGCTTGACGGCTGTTGTCATCTCCTCAGCATTCTGAACCTCAACAAGAGGTTCCATTCCCAGTTGAAGAGAGTAGTTGTAGAGTTGCTCCAGAAGCTTGGTCTCAAGCATCTTTACAATGAGGAGAACAGTATCAGCACCGGCCAATCGTGCCTCAAGGATTTGATATTCATCAAAGATGAACTCCTTTCGCAAAATTGCGGGTCTGTTGGGCATGCCATCCAAGACTTGCCGAACGGCTCTCAAGTCTTCAATACTACCCTTGAACCATTCAGGTTCCGTAAGAACGGAAATGACACTTGCACCGGCCAGAGCGTACTTTCGAGCTTGTGCGGGAGCAGAAATGTCAAGCGCAAAGATACCCTTGGAGGGAGAACCACGCTTGATTTCAGCCATCAGGGCAACGTCAAAGGGTGACTGTCGCAATCGGTTGACAAAGGGGATTTGGGGAGGGGCAGCATTGAGATCGTAGGCAACTTGTAGGTCCTCAAATCGCTGAGAAGGAATCTGCTTTTGAGCATCCACGGCAGCCTTTCGGTTTGCGTAGATTCGCTGCAGGATATTATTCTTCTTGGGTTTGGAGGCAGTCGAGTCGTCATTGTTGACAGAGCCAGACTTTTGGAATTGAGCGTTCTCTTCCCAAGTACCTCCTTGCATGCGGAGGAAATTTGTGATCATGGCTCGTCCACCTTCAGTCAGAATACTCTCTGGGTGGAACTGAACGCCTTCGATTGTATATTTCTTGTGACGGACACCTTGGATGACACCAGGTGAACCATCAGGCTTGGCCACCCAGGAGGAAACCTCCAGATCCTCGGGCAATGTAACGTGGGTACCAGCAAGAGAATGATACCGAGTGACTGGAACACCCTGCTTAAGACCAGAGAATACACCCTTAGAGTCATGGGTCAAAGGTGAGGTCTTGCCATGGAGCCATTCACCAGCAGAACTGACTTCTCCACCATAGACGTTGAAGATGCACTGACTGGAATGAGGTTAGAAGGGCCGAGTCTGGGCGGAGGATCAAAACTTACAGGCCCATACAAACTCCAAAGATAGGAACCTTGCCTGCAAAGTGCCTGATGACATCTCGGCTCACTCCAGAATCAGTTTCGGGGTGACCGGGACCAGGACTGATGATGATTTGGGTAGGCTTCTTGGCAATTATTTCTTCGACAGTGACTTTATCATTTCGATAGACAGTCACTGTAGCTCCAGCAAGAACAAGATACTGGTAAATGTTCCAAGTGAAAGAGTCGTAATTGTCAATGAGAATTAGGTTGGAGGCAGTTGGGATTGGAGGGGAGGGATCAGCTTGGTGAGGCGAATGATCGATGATATCTGAGGAACCCATTTTTGACAAAACGAGAAAGGAGATTCTCCGTGAACCTATCTTCGTGCAATTGATCTAAATTTTTTTTTATTTTTTTTTAAGAGATATAACACTGATGTTGTAAACGGTGAGTCACTTCTGAGTTTGAATAGAGTTCAACAAAGCAGCTGTGAATGTGACTTGAAAGCCGTGTTATTTGATGTATCGCACTGTTGATCGATGCGAAACAACAATACGTGGCACAGTGTTAACTCTATTAGCTGTATGGAGGCCCAAGGTCCGATCAACTGCCGTCCGTTAAGAGACCGGCTAAACCTGGGCTAAACCAAAGCTCCCCAGGTTCTAGTTTAGCTTAGGTCCAAAAAGTCAAGCTCATTCATTCGCGACCAGGCGCGTCAACAAGCATCAAACTTTCGCATCCACCTTAATCGCAAGGTGATGCATCGCATGCCACTGTCGCCTTTTTGACGCTCTTTGCAATGGCGCCGGTGGCCGATCGCATCTATTTCCCCTCCCTAGAAAAATGCCTGACTGGGGAGCGGGTACTGCTGTAAGTTAACTGTCTTCGCATGTTTGCAGCTGTGTTTCTATCTGCTGCGCTGCCTATTATATAAACAAAAACTCACCTCTAACTCATGATGTAGCTCTTGGAAGCTCATCGCAACTGCGCTTTCTGATAGTTCTGGACAGAGAACTACTAGCTCTGCCGTTATCGAATTTTTGAGTGACGACTACGTTCACCGTCTTCTCGAGGACCCTGCCAGCACCTTCGCACCCGCAGATGAAGCTACCAAAAAAGACTTTGAAACAAAAACAGCCCCGATAAATGTTCCCGCAAGCTCAGATGGACGGCCCAATATCGAGTCGATCAAGAAAGACGCTGAATGGCTCAGCAAGAACGCCAAAATCAACCTAGTATCAGCTTTACGTGTGGTCGTTGTCGAATACCAATCTCGTCCTGCTCGCCATCTCAGTGGCTCACTATCGTCACAAGATGCGAAAAATCTACAAGAAGCTGCTGGCCTCAACAATGGCCAAGGGTCGGGACTTCTACTGGATCTAGGATCAGCGGCTGCGCTGGATGCCGAGGAGATCTGGACCGAATTCGAGAAGCCCGAGACGAGGCAGCGACGACTGTTCGACACATACCTTATCGAACGCCGTTTCTTTATGATGTCTGCGGATTATGCCAACTCCATCAAGCTATACGAACGACTACCAACCTTCGCCAGTGTTGATCTCGATCTGGCCAAGACTTACCAATTGAAGCTGCCTGCCCGAGACGATGCCGAGCCCCTACTCCCGACTTACCTTCAAATTGTGACAGATTCGATGAGCAACATCGAATTAGGTCTTAAGGCTGTGACGGACGAGAAATGGGTCACCGAGGAAGTCGAGCTGGACTGGATGAGAACGCTCCTAACTGAAGCTGTCCATGCCATGTCTGTTGTTTTTCAGATTGTGGATAGCTTTGGGGACGATTTTGCACCATCAAGTGCCGTCAACCAGTGGTTTTCTTTAATGGAAATCTACAGGTTCTTTGACGCTATTCAGCCGGTACGTCCGACTTGATTTTGTGCTAGGTTTGTACTAACTCTACGCTCAGATACACGAGAGCATTGCACCCTTGGTTTTGCCTCTCAAGACACTATCCGTTGCCTTGTCTCTGATTTTACTCAAGCCAGCTCGTTCATTGACCTATCTCTCTGAGAGAGAAGAGGATGCGACTCAAGCAGACACTACCTATGACACTTACTTGCTCTCATCCGATGTCCTTGAACAGGTCCATAAAAGTATACTGAATGCTGCAGAGGCCGACTGTGAAAGTGCTTCACCCGTTATTTTCGCCTGGACACTTCTCCTTCATCGCATGAACGTTTCTTATCAGAGCAGAACAGAGAAACGAGACAACTTGCTGCAGCAGAACGCACGAGAGACTTTCGAGGCAGGAGGTGTGATCCGACCAGTTACAAGGCGCAACTCGGCGGGCAGCATATTCTCTATTGAATCTTCAAAGTTCGACGGTTTTCTCGAGAATGCAACTTCTTCTAAGGATCTCGTCGTGGTTGAGCAGCTTGCCTCACAAGTCACGGCTCAGGGGCGTGTTTTTGATGTTGTATCTAACATGGCAACAGGCCTAGGCCCCTCGGATGAGGGCAGCATGACTCCTTTGCTCAGTTCTCGCCTTCGCAACGTTTTTCTGGAGCTTCTCAAGGTTTCGTATCCCATTATTGGCTACCAGTCCGAACCAGTGAGCGCTCTACTTTCTGTGCTAAGCGCTGGCCGAAATTACTGGGATCTATCAAACAAGGAAAACCTCTCAGAGAAGCAGGATATTCTTGCATCCATGCTCAACGACGACATTGCTCTGGACTTCTTCTTTCAGCAAGCTCTTGACAGATACCCATACGAATTTCTGCCATTTATCACTCTTTGCCGGACGTTGGCGAGCGCGACTAGCCTCCATGATAGCGAGCGATCTCATATGATTCTCAACCTTCTCCGTGCGACTCCTACACTCACATTCGTCCTCCCTGAATCCTTCCAAGAGTATGAGCTTGCTCAAGAAGACGAGAACACTAATACTTTTTGCCTACTGGAAGACATCCCCATAATTTCGCTGTCTCCTTCGTGGCGAGGAAGGCGATTTGAGGATGATGCATACAGGATACCCGCAGGCACCTATGGGCGATTTGTTACAGACACAGGCCGAGTAGTCTCAATGGAATATCCTCATTCAACAATATCGCTTTTGGGCCGACGGCTGGAGATCAACTTGATGAAGGAGGGTTATCAGTCTGAACTTGGGATGCTCCAGCCCGAGGAGACTGCTGAAGTTATATCTTTGTTTGCTACACTCATCCGCATGGATTATTTGAACACCACCAAGGAGGACTCTACAGGAGCTTTGGCTCTTTCGGACAATGATATTCTTCTTGAGGCAAAGAAGCATATTGATGCGGGCAGTGGAAGAGACCTCTTTACAGTCGTCTGTGAGACAATGGATTACTACATGCAAGTTGACCTTGCAGAGAGCGAGGATATTGTGGTAACGATTCTCAACTCATGCGTTCAATTCTTGGACGCGATCCTGCCCATTTATCCCAGCAGAGTGTGGTCGTATCTTTCTCGATGTGAGTTGCTGAGTTCCGAGTCCAGAGCTGGTAAGCTCACCAAGGTCGTTGGAAGTCTCGACCTGGTTCAGGAGAGGCTCGAGTTTTTGTTATCTTGTCTCCGTCTGTTCTCGAACCTCATTGATACCGCGATGGCTTCAGCTGTGCAACGTCGGGCGGGCATTCAGGCTACTGGCAGAAACAAGTCTGATCTGAACCCTTGGCTCGGCACAGCAGACAAAGTTCTGGCAAAGGTCAGCTACGCAATCGCCCAAGCAGGAGTGGACATCTTTGAGAACACATCTACCTGGAGGTTTGCGTCCGACACGTGCCGGTCTTCAGTTCTTCGGGATGTTGTACCAATCTTGCAAAAGGTGATCCTGTATAGCTATAGTCTTGGGGATTCTTCAACCTCCGAGAATCTGACGTCTTGCCTACGACCTGCCGCCTCCTATGTTGTCGATTGTTTTGTTTCGCCCTCAACTGGATCACTTCGATTCCAGCCCCTCCTATCCTCCCTTATCACAGCATTTACAATTACCGACAGTACCCTCTATCCAAGGCGTGTGGAGATGGTTCAGGCACAATTAAGTTCAGTACTAGAGCTGTCAGCAACTCTTCTGCGTGTCGCCAATTATCTCGAGCAGTCTTCTAGCATGATCGAGACATATCTCTTCAAGAGCTCTACCCTTCTTGCACGCTTGTGTGCGGCGTCTGACCATTTCCGCAGGCCAACCATGTGGCTTCTCGAGTCTTTGGTTGTCAATGCCGGCAAATCCTCAAGTGAACCCCCGTCACTGCTTGGCTACTTGGGACCTCAGATTTCTAAATCTTTCCTCCACCTCCTCTCGACCTTGGGCAAACCTTTTGAACTAAGAGGCGAGGTTAAGGCTACATGGAAGTTCTTCTCAGCTATTCTGAGGAACCGACAGCAGTGGATGTCTAATTGCCTTCTTACCGGGCAAACCCCAAGAGAAGCGATGAAGAAGGACAAAAAGAAGATTGATGTTTCGTCCAACTCCGTATTCGCCACTGCGCTCACCAAGCTCGGAAAACTGAAGGAGCTTGAAATAAGCGAGGCCCTGGTTATTCTGGACTTTGTCGCTTCAGCCCAAAACTTCTGGCCCTGGACTGTTTTTACACTTCAGAAGGATACTGCCTATCTTGACGGCCTTCGAGCATTTGTTCGAGACTTGAAATCCTCCAACATGACTGTCAAGAGCGACGCTGTCCGGGCCGGGTTTGAGGCAAGGTTGGCCGCCTATATTGCCGAGACGTTTGCTATGCAGCTTTACCACTCGCGACATCTGGGCAACTCTGACGTATTGGCAAAGAGCCTTGTTGGTGATCTCGACTATTACTTGCGTGATGGGGTCGAGGTTGGAGGTTATAACAAGTCTTTGCACAACAACTTTGCCCGGAACTTTTCCAATAAGTATTCTGACTGCCTAGTGGATTACTTTAAGCGAACCGCATTGGAGCCACGAGAATTGGGCAAGAGCTACTACTATGATCTGGAACGTGCCGATGAGATGCTCCGATTTGATCCAGGCTGGAAAGGCCGAAAGGATGATGGCTTCAAGACAGAGATGGAGCGTGCAAACACTAACCTATCTCTCGTTGACGCCCAGCTCGTAAGTGAATATATTTTGCGTTCGTACGACATAGCTAACCAGGTTGCTAGGCTCTTTTCCATGCTTGGGAATTCCTGCTTGTGGAACTTTCAACATGTCTGCCTAAGAACGACACTGTTGAGAAGCAAATGCTACAGGTTGCTCAACAATGCTTGAACGCCAACCAAGGAATCCCTGGGCCCGAGCACATCTTCCTAAAGCTTATCGAATCTCGAGCGAGCCTCGCGCTGGTATTGATCCAGCGCCTTGTCAAATCATCAGTACCAGTGAAGGACATCAACCAGCTTCTCTCGACTCTTGTTGGCACCATGAATGGGGTCGAAGAGCCTTGGGGACCTGATTCTATCCCATACTACCGTACCCTATTGAAGGCACTTTTTGTTACTTTGCGTGCCTATCACACTAGTGGTAAGAAAGCAGCTGAAACTCAGGAACCCTTTGAGGGAACTACGGTGACAGTCACACAAACTGTGCTGAACATTCTCGACCGAGTTGTGGGCAGAGGTTTCCGCGCACTGGTCAGCCTCATACATGACAACGAAAACAATGTGTCGCCAGAGGACCTTGGATTGTTGACAGCAATCCTTCAAGCCTGCCTAAGCCTGCCTGGTATGGACCAATCTCAAACCCAGATCCTCAACATTATGGCTGAGCACCAAGTTCTCCATGCTGCCTCTTCTCTCTATTCGTGGGCAGATAGACTGGCGGACCAAGGCGATCCCATTTACGGCGAACTGAGCATGCTATTCTTGCTGGAACTCTCCACCCTCCCTATGGTTGCCGAGCAGATGGCATGCGATGGAATCTTGAGCAACATCCTATCTGCGAACCTGACCAAGTTTATGCTCAAGTCTAACGTCTCTCCTTACTCGGACTCCCCTGTAGTGCAACGCTGCTACGGCATCTGGGCCAAGGGACTGCTGCCTCTGATGTTGAACTTGCTCACGGCTTTAGGTGCCACTGTTGCCCCAGAGGTTGCATATGTACTCAATCAGTTCCCTCATCTGCTAGAAGCAAGCGTAGATCGGTTCGAGGCACCTGGAGCCAGCCGCACCCAGTCTCGGGCGTCGCCACACTACCTGACTCTGGTTGCCATTTCAGAGGTCCACTCCCTTGCTCTGCTGACACGAGTGCTTGCTGCTCTGCGTATCAACAACAACCGGGACATCCCTGATGTGGAATGGGATTCCGCAAACCTTCTAGAGAATGTTGACTTTTGGCTGAGCACAAAGAAGTTGCTAAAGGAGCGACTGATGCCCTTGGGTCAGCGTGAAATGGACTGGCGTGGCATGAAGCCTGTTGCAGGAGCATATGATAGTCTTTTGGAGGAGAAAGCGGTGGCACAACTGGATGCCATCAGAGATGTGCTGAGTGAAGATGCCGAGAATTGAATATGAATATTTATAGCGATAATCACCGAGATGTACATTACCAGTAATTTAGGTCAATGGCGTTGGAATAGGTCGTATGCATTGCAGAAAGGCATAAAAGAGTGTTGTTTGGTTCTTTGATGCGAGACGACCAAGAGTAATTAGACGATGCGTAACAGTAACTTTTGACGCAACCTGTTGCCGTGTTGAGCCGAACAACGATATCGAAGTGAGAAGTGAGCAGAAGATGAGTTAAACATTCATTCCATGGAGCCAGAACCAAGTCAAGTGGCCTCATGTCCACACCCCAAAATAATATACAAATATAGCTTTAATGCTGGAAGGTTTTGCCGTGCGTTGTATCATTGTCATAAACAACGTTGCCTCCCTTTGATATCATGGGAAACCGCCTGCCTGAGCACATCCGACGCCAATAGAGCAGATTTTGTGTGGACCTTTCCCCGTCCTTTGTTGCTATTCATACACATCGCCTTTCTCAAATATGTCGCGACTATTTGTTCATTTGAGCCGTGAGCTGAGCGTTGTGCTCTTGGAAGCGATCACTGATGCGCTGTTGAGAGGCCATCCACTTCTGGACGCAGCGGTTGATGCAGCCGCTTTCTCGGGTGGAGATGGCCTTGGAGGTGAAGTCATCGACGCAAGACATGAAGCAGTGCTCGACAAGACCACCGAAGGCCTATCGAGTAAGTTTGTTAGTTTTGACTCGGTCGAATTGCTCATCAAGGAGTACATACGCCCATAAACTCCTTAACCTGGCGCTTCTGCATGCGCTGCTCCAGAGTGCGCTGTTCGGCTGCGGAAAGCCTGCAATGGAAAATATTTGGTTAGAATAGTGATCCAATGACTCCGATGTAGTATGAAGCGACTTACATATCCATTTTGACGAGTTGAGGGGGTGATGTGGTTGATAAATTCGAGGTATAAGGCTTGTCGTGGTGGATCGACGTTGTTGGTTGGATATGGAGACTGAAATTTTGAGATAAGCAGAGCAGAGAGCTTGGGGCTTATCGGCGGGATCGCATTATCATTTTACCCCAGATTACCTGAGCTCTGAATGCACCACAATTCTAGGCTAAAGCATTCATTAAAGCAATATCATTTAAGTTTATAATATGTAGCATAAGTAACTAGTTAGTTTCTTCTTCTTTTCGTTTTATCCAACTCAATAGATCATTATGCTGAGTGCTTGTTTTGGTATTGCAGCGTCTGTTCCATTTGGTGGGAGCTCTGACGTAGGCATGTAGTCAAGGTACCTTATCCATAGCAGTGGAGCTGAGCTTCTTGAACCACCGCCAGAAGACAAGACCTGCGTACACATTCACTCTACAACCTGTTTAATGGTCATTGCTATTCTTGTCAGTCCCTACATTGGAAGTCTTGCACGTACAGATACCAGGATATGGTGCATATGAACACCTCCCCGCTTAGATACCCCTCTATTTGCAGATCCGAGAACCACTCATCTACAGCTCACCACATAGATATCTCGCAGTCCAGCTGACCAAAAAGAGACGAGTAGGTGAACGTGGCATATTACTATTCTTATATCTTCAACTCGATGGCGAAAAACATGAAACACTGATCGGCACGGCATCTCGTCTGACAAGTGTAGTTGACTCGGGATTAGATGAGGCGCAATGCATGGTATGTACAGTACCTCGTGTTTGATATGCAGTGAGATAGACATTAACAAAGCACCAAAACATTTGTTTAAAAGTTTAGATGATGGGAGTTAATAGAAATAAAAAGATTAACAGTAGGACATCATGAGTCTGAAGTATGTTCGAAGCACTAGACATTGCAGTATGCTTTTCAGCATATCGATCACTTGTTTAACATCTATTCCAACATTATGAGGAACTTCAAGTCATCGACGAATGACAAATCAGAGACGACCCAAGAGAGGCGAAAAACTGACGTGTGATGGTTGCACTCTTTCAACGTCCCTGGAGGTGGACATGCCAAATATGGAAACATCCATTAGAGACCAGTCCCTTGATTGTCAATGTCAATGCCATCCATGCATTAATCACAAGTGTGTAGAAATCTCAAGATAGGTAGGTACTTGGGCGATATACACATCAACCTGATCCGTTTTATTACCCAAATTCCATTGTATTGATATACATAAGACACAATCTCAGTTGTTGGTGGACCAGTGAGCCTGGGGCCTTAGCTCCAGAGTCGAAATAAAAAGCGTCTCGATATGGACAGAGAACATGAAAAGCCCTGTAGATCGAGAGTACCCTCAGTGGAGGCAGTCAACTAAGATGAGCTGTTCTTTTTAGGGTTGCAGACTACAGGCCAGTTGTTGACTTCTTTAGTGCCAGGATATCTTCCATGGTTTATGGTTTGTTGGTGTTGTCAACTGCAGTAGTGGTTTCAGCTTAGAGGGCCTTTACTCTGAATGAGAGGTGAGTGACTCACCTGTGATAAGAATTGAGCCTCCAACAACAAGACATCTACAAATAGGTACCTCCTCGTAGAGTTGTGATCGACAATGCCTCGTCACTGTGGAGAGATCTCCTACCGTTGTAGGGCAGAACAGGGCAGATTGAGTGATGCGATCAAGTTGATCGTGTTCCAAGCTTGGATCCCGGTAACTAAATCTCCCTCCATGTCGAAGACGCAATCAAGCCGTCTCCACCAAGAGCAACTGCTTGCGGCGGTCCTTATGTTGGTAGTGATAGTCAATCAATCAATCGATATCAGGTCATTTTATACATAAAGACATCCCTTATTAGTGAACTGCTGCTACTGAATATCTGGTTTAGCTGAAGATGGGTAGTATCAGATCCCATGTTGGCGGGCAGCCAAGCTGTATGTAACTGCATTGAACGACATGACACCTTGTATCAAGTGCTCCCATTGCCCCTATAGGAATTAAGTTTACTGATGCAGATTTACTCTACTGGATGAGGTATGTGCCTGAGCTGAGATGCGCCCCATTGCATCGTCTATTGAAAGTTAGTTGTGAAGTACCTACCTACATGCCGATATCTCACCTTACATTCACATTTCTCGTATTCCTCCTCCTCCGCCTCCTCCTCAATCTTCTCTCTATCATCATCCTTGCTCATCTTTCCACTTCCCGTTCGTTCCTTGTTCACACTCACACACTCGTTCGTTCGTTTGGTCACTCGCTTTCGTCCCAAATTGGTTGCCCTACCTAAATTACATATTAACGGAGCTTATTATTCCATCGGGTACACTCTATTTCAGTGTAAACAAGCCTGCCCGCCAAGTACCGCGTGTTCAGGGCTCCCCTTGCTCCCACTTACAGCAGGCCTCTTCCACTCGTTTCGACATCCAACATTGAGAGGCGAAAGGTAGAGAGACAGAAGAGCCTGTTCCTCTCACTTCCTGGCCAGGAATATATAATTAGTCACTTTCCATTGTTGTATTTTAAAGCATAATTTTGCGTGCCGGCTCTTACTTTACAGAACCAACGTCAACTCCACACGACACAACGAAGCTGTATCCGTATCCTTTCAGCCGCCTTCATGTCAACCGAGTTTTCTTACAAAAACACAGACTGAATACCTTGAGCTCCTATTTGAGACTGGTCTTCATATTTTTGTTCCTCCAAAGTCTCTCCAACGGATACGCAAGGTACCTTGATTTCCATGTACCTTGTCCTCCCCCCGGACGAGTACCACTCCGCTACGTTACGGGTACCTACAATAGTGGCTTTCGGCCCCAAGTCCCCCGCCTCACATCAATTGGATTGGGTTTCTTTAATCTTACTCCCTCCCGTTCGTTCGTTCTTGATGCCACCAACTGCTCCTCTACTGCTACGACGCGACAATCATCGACTTGAGCGATAATTTACAGCCTTGACCCGCTCGAAACATCTCTGTCCTTTGTCGCCTCTCAAGCTACCTGCCTACCTCACCACCAACACCGCGCTCTTTTGCCTTCACGATTCTTGCTTACGCCAGATCTGTGCCTCAAAGCCAAGGATTGGATAACCGGCCAAAGCTGAATGGAACTGAACTGAACCAAACCAACTCAAACCAAACCAGCGCCTAACGCCTTGACGCCCTATCGCTCTGACGCCCTTGACGCTACCAATCATCGACCGATCTGTCTCATCCCAGACTGGCGCGCACACTGTTGCCCTCGACTCCCTCTCTCGCTCGCTTGAGCTCCCCAGCTCAGGGCTTTGATTTCTAGCTCCTGATCTTTGGCCTCGCATCGCCTCGCATCGCATCGTCATTTCATTCTGCAGTCGCCTATCGGTATCGGCCGAGACCTCTCCTTCCCTCCAACCCGTCTCTCAACCCGGCCTTTGTCCCTTAACACGACACTGCGTCACCGCTCAACGCACCTCGTCGACGTATCCTCGACCTGATTTCGATTGAGGCTGAGGCCCAGCCATCGTGACTCTGGCTCTAGCAACTGGGCCGGCCCAGCCGTAGTGTCCCTCGTCACGTCCTTGATTCTTCTCTTCGCTTTCGCCCTTGGCACGCGCAGCCTTTCGTTATGACGTCCGCCGCCTCGAACCCTGGCCAGGCCAACCAGCCGGCCCTTCAAATCAACAACGCAGCATCCCCGCCCAGCAAGCGCGATCTCAAATCATGGTGGAAAGGTTTCAAGTTACCTTCAAAGCACCAGGAACAACAGGGTATGAACTTCCCCGCTCACTGCTTCCTGCGCAACAATGTCGAGCTCCGAACCACATCGTCACAAAACTTCATCGCTATCGCCTGTCGCGATGCGCTTGACGGGCGATGTTAAACAACTTGGGCAACAGCACCCACAGCTAAGCCTGTTGCATATACAATGCCCACTCACGAACCCAACGCGCACATAGCTACCCCCCACTTCTTCCGTCTGATTTCTGACTTGTGTGTTTCTAGAGACCCGACCACAAGGCATATTTGGTGTGCCTTTACGGCAAAGCATAACATATGCAAATGTCGCCATTTCGCTCATCGATGAAAATGGACAGAGCTACATTTACGGCTATGTTCCCATTGTCGTCGCAAAATGCGGCGTCTTCCTCAAAGAAAAAGGTAGATTTCCTTGGCCTGGCTGGCAGAGAAATTGTGCTGACACTCTCGCCCAGCTACCCACATCGAAGGAATTTTCCGACTTAGCGGCTCGGAAAAGAGGATAAAGGAGCTGAAAACCATATTCGACTCACCTGATAGATACGGGAAGGGTCTCGTTTGGGATGGATACACCGTACATGATGCTGCCAACGTTTTGCGACGATATCTTAACGATCTACCCGAGCCTGTCGTTCCCCTCGACCTATACGAGAAGTTCCGCGACCCCCTCCGAGGCGCAACCAAGCAAGCCGTAGGTGACGCAGAGGGCCCTCAGTTTGTCGAAAACTTCAACGAGAAGGCAGCTATCGTACAGTACCAACGACTCATCACAGAACTACCTCCTCTGAACCGACAGCTACTTCTATATATTCTTGACCTTCTTGCAGTTTTTGCCGCCAAGGCGGACGAGAATCGCATGAACTCTCAGAACCTAGCTGCCATCTTCCAGCCAGGCATGCTTTCTCACCCAGCACATGCCATGGCACCCGAGGAATACCGACTCAACCAATGCGTGATCATTTTCTTGATTGAGAACCAGGACCACTTCCTCATCGGTATGCAAGGTACTGCAGCCGATGAGAAGACCAAGAAGGAGGTGGAGTCCGGCACTCCCAGTGCTCCCCTCACCCCGCAACCTACTCGAAAGACAAGCCTAGGCCGGTCGGCGTCCAATGCGAGCGCAGGTGCCAACAGCGTGCGACGAGACGGCAAGCTTCGAAGAAACCGATCCGTGTCATCGCGGAACTCTAGGAATGATGGAAGCTCAACACCCAATAGCCCGGCCTTAACAGCAACACCGACAACTGGTGGTCTCGCCAGGAGCAATACTGTACCATCCAAGAAGTCGCCTGCCATTGGTGCTGGCCGCTTTCAGAGGCCTGACGGGTCAGGACCTCGTTCCCCCGCTCACCTCGAGCCTTTGACCCAGGTCAACCCTACAGAGACCACAGAACAATCTCCCCAGTCGGCAAGGTCCTCCGATTTCACTTCTGCTGGTTACCTTACTCCAACCAAGGCCCCAGGAACAGGCCGTAGCCACGAGAGGCTACTGGAAGTGCCTCCAGAGTCTTCTACACCATCCAGGGAGCGGAACCTTCCTAACATCTTCCGTAGCACACCTAGCACTGACAATGGTGACAAGAGACAACCTAATAAGTTGAAGAAGAAGAGGATACCTGGCAGCTTGAATCCAAGTGCCCAGAGTTCTGCTGCCTCGTTGACGTACACACATCCCAATGCAGCGTCAACATCTCCCGGGACAGAACTGCCTAACCCGATGGAACACCCCCAGCACCACGATTCCGAGCCACACGTATCACAGCAGCACCCAGCCCCGATTTTCGAAGACAAACATCGAGAGGCTTTGGAGCAACAGCAACAATTGCATGATCGACCGCAAGGGCACACCCTCCAGGATACTCCGCTTACATCCCCAGCTCCTCTTACACAACAGAAGAGTGATGCTTCATCTGAGCATACTCCTAGAGCATCTCAAGCGTCATCGAACCAGAGCCTTCACCCTGACAACACACTAAAGTCCAAAAAGTCGCCACCGACGTCTCTGCACTCGTCTTTCAACGAAGGATCTGATCTAGACCAGATTCTTGACGAGCACTCCGTCAGTACCGTCGACCAAGCAGAGAAGGAAAGAAAGAAGCGCTGGCGTTTGTCGAGAAGTAAGAACGCCGACAACGGCTCAGCCGCTGGACTCACCTCGCCACGTCTGGCCCTTGGACAAAATGACAATGGCGATGTCAGCAACCTATCGATCTCGAGTTCCAGCCACAGGCCTCGAAAAAGTGAGAGCTCGGACCGACCTTATATGCTTGGCGAGGCACAAGGTAGTTTTGACCAAGGTAAAGAAGGCGATTCTAAGGGCCCCATAGGATGGATCAGAAACAAGTATCGCGAAGCAAAGGAGAGCGCGGAACAAAGGAGGAATAAGTCTCCTCCTGCTGACCGTCCTGGCTTGGGTTCCTCGAGCTTCTCACCTCGCGGAAAGAGTTTGGAAATCAGGAGAGATGAGCGGCCATCCAACCCGCCCACGCAACATGCTTCTCTCGCAGCTATCGCTGGTGCTCCTGGTGCTCCTTCTACCACTGCCGTACCTTCAGGCCCATCTGCGGGGTCTACTTCTACAGCGGCACCAGTTCCTCAAGCGACCACAGTTTCAATGGTTCAACCTGAACCCAAATCGCCTGTTCAGCCAACTCATATACAAGCCCAAGCTCCTCCGGCCCAGGTCCAGGCTCAGCCCCAACCCCCAGCACAAGCGCAAGCCCAGCCGCAAGCTCAGGATCAACCTCCACCTTCAATTCAGCCACAAGCTGAAACCAAACCTCAGACAGAACCACAAAAGCCTCAGGTGCAACAGCAGCAACCCCAAAAGATCATCTCCATGCTTGATATTGATACCATTCCAACTTTGCCTTCAACTGCTGCTCCTGTAACCACACTACCAACGGAGCAGGAACAACAGAATGCCCCAGGGCAGCCCCAGGAACCGAAGCCCTACGAAAAGC
The DNA here is from genome assembly GCA_013184415.1 of Fusarium concolor. Taxonomy (NCBI): domain Eukaryota; kingdom Fungi; phylum Ascomycota; class Sordariomycetes; order Hypocreales; family Nectriaceae; genus Fusarium; species Fusarium concolor. The sequence goes on from JABCJY010000506.1 coordinate 38,472, forward strand.
CAGTTCAGGCTACCGAGCAACCGCCTGTGACATCACCTGTACAGGCTGAGTCAGAGGCCCAAAAACAGGAGCAATAGGGGAAGAAAAGCGTTTGCGTTTAGATGGGAGGAGTATTTGGAATGATTGAATTAGTATCACCGGCATGATTTTCCTTTTCTTTTAGCTTATCTTTGGGAAGAATGAGACGGAAATCATCATGAATATGCGGGCGATGGGTTTATCGACTGGACCCTCTAGACCTCTCTACCACCCTTACAAGTCGATTACATGCATGTAATGTTGCCTGGTGTGATGGTGAGCCCTTTCTTTTTTGTTTGAGCGGGTGGAGGAGGAGTTATAGTCAAGGAGTAAAGGCCGCTATAAAGATATGGAACCCCAAACAATTGTCATGAATGGATGTGTTGATTGCTAAGGATTATACCCCATAACTACAGGCGACCCTTTTCATAACATGTTTGATAGTAGTACAGAATAGACTTTCGTCCAACTTGGAAGAGATACCAATTTACAGTTACTTTGCTGCGGGTGAATTGTCATAAACGCCGGTGTCCCACACAACCATCTTTCCTGAACGTCGCCAGTCTTCGTTAAACAAGCCATTGAAACCCTTCCAGACCGGTCGCACCTGGGTCACGCCAAGAGATTGCGCTTTCGCTGTTTTAATAAAATCTTGTAGCCATGGTTCGATACCTTCGAACCCAACGATGTATCGAGGAGCCGCGAGGGGCTCGTCTGGGCCGAATAACTCGGAGGCCAGGAAGGGGATCGGGGTATCGTAGAAGCGATCGGCCTCATCACGATAATTATCTCGTTCGGGGGTATTCGGCTCAGTATGAAGGGGGGGCTCACAGGTGAGGGCATAAGCTCGCAGACCAGGATAGACTAGATGTGAGCGCCAAGGGGTGGTGTGGCAGGGCATGAGGAAGAGAGCAAAGAGTTCGTCGTTTTTCTCTGAAATAGCAGAGAAATGAGAGGTCTGGGCGAGTTGCACAGAGTCAGGATGGATGCGCTCATACTCATGGCGAAGATATGCCAGAACATTGAGAGGTGCTGGCTGATGAAAGAACGAAAGATAACCAGCGAGAAAGACGTTGACGCCCAGAGCAGCGATGAGATAGTGTTTATTGCGAATCTCAGGCCTAGGCCGAGGATTATTGGCGGTAGGATTTGGTTGAGATGTGAAGAATGAGGCGGCGAATGGAGCGGCGAGGATGTTGAGTGCTGGAAGAAGGGGGTAGATGAAACGAACTTCCTTATGAGAGATAAGTGATAGAGCCCCGATAGTTGTAAAAACAGTGTATGCCAATGTCTTCAACGTATTGGACTGGTTCGTTGATGTGGCAAATAAACTGGGCTTGTAGAGAGCAGCAACAGTGAAGGGGAGACTGGTGGTGCAGATAAGGGGAAGACCCTGGAGAAGATAATAGTGCCAGGGGTTGCGGCCGTAGAAGACAGCGAGAGCTTTAGTGAGATTGAAATTGAGGAAGTTATAGGCAGGGAATGTCCAAAAGCCAAAGTATAGACGATCTGAGGCGATAGAAGTGGCGAGGATCAGTGAGCCACATAGGACGGCCTCGCGAATGAGTACCAGGACAGTTGAAGAAACGATAGGCGAGGTTCCTTGTAATGAGGTTCGAGTGAGAGTGAAGAAAACAATAGTCAACCAGATTAAGACATTAGTCGGTCGAAGAACCACAGCTAAAGCTGCAAGACAGAGAGAGGCACGAAGTGACCAGAGGCTCTTAAGAACGGGAGTGGGCTTGGAATTCTCCTTTGTCATCTGTGCAGCACTGAGAAGTTCCCATGGCCAGTAGTATAGCGCCATAACAGTAAGGGTTACTTCAAGAGAGTTGGAAAAAGTACGCGTAGAGCAGTACCACTGCCAAGGGTTGAAAAGTTGAAGAAAGAGCTTATAAATCGAGTCAGACAATGGTTCAAGAACACAGGTATATAACTTACGGCAAAGAAGGAGACATTGCTATTGGCCCCGTAGATAGACACTGCGAGTTGCCAAGTATACCAGTCGCTCAGACCTGCAATAACGGCTTGAAGAGCTCGAGGGGCTGCAACGAGGATGGCGGCGCGGAGGATGCTTATAGGTAGAATGTGACTCGAGATGAAGTCGGCAATGAGATAGACTCCGGCGAAGAGAGCTGGATGGAGAGAGGTGCGGAGCTGATGTTTCCATTCCTGAGTTGAGATGAGTTAGCGACTATAAAGGATGTGTATGCCAACTGGCTTAGTTTATGGTGTAAGTGGTCTTAACAGCTAGCAACTGGCAACCACAATGCAATCCATTGCAAAAAGGAGCAAACAAACATAACGACATTGATGATTTGGATTAACAGATTAAAAGAAAACAATTAACAACATACCCAAGTTAGCCATGCCCCGCTCTGAGACCCAAAAGCCAAGTCCCAAGCTGGTTCAAGAGACTGAAAGAACTCATCTGGCTGAAAAAAGGTGGCTGTCCACCAAGCATTGATGAGTCGAATGACGATAATGTCACGCAGAAACACCGATCGATTTCTTTTATTTCGAGCCTCGTCCAAGACTTTTCTTGAAACTTTTGCGGACATCATGTCAAGTCATGGATGGTTAGGATATAGGGGTGTGGACTAGGAATTCTATCGAGCCAGCTTGCCCATTAGGTTCTTGGGAAATGGTGGTTCAGACGCTGATTGGTTGATGGGGAGTTCTGTCATGTGGCCGCCTTGTAGTGACGTTGGTGTGCCACAAGCCACACTTGGATGCCATACCAAAGAAGATCCACCTTGAAAAGTCCTTGACGTGTTAGGACGATGAGTTGAAGAAACAGGTTTATAGCATCCGCTAATATTCTATCGTTCAATAAATGAATTTTAATGATTGAATTGGTTTCGTAGCTACCTAAGCATGAATAGTCTGGCAACAGTCAGCTAGAGAAACAATCTGTCCTGTCAGGCTCCCTGACATTCGCCGGTCTAACATGTACCGAATATCAAAATGAACAGCAAACCCATTACACATAAAAACGGCGTATCTAGGAATGCCGTTCTCCGCCATCATGCCAATTTATGTATCATGAAACAGGATGTCTAACACGCATCCAAGCCTCGGCGGCTCCGACGGAGTTAAGGCAGTTCGGCTGATAAATGGGCGGAGCAGGCGGAACTGGCGGCATCTGGCGGTATACCAAGGAATTGACCGAACATGCACAAACTGGGAAATGGAATCAATTGACAGGTTGGGGTCAGATGAGGATGAATTCATGTTACTCAATAGCAAGCAAATACTTTGAACTTGTTTGCAGGTGGAACTTTTACGGCTGCAGACGGAGACAGCAACGGAACTGAGACAACTCTGATTTCGTTTTCAGATAGATAATTGTGTACCGCAAAAACATGATGCAGTAACTTACGCGTTGCTCTGTAGAAGTGGTCACAGTAATAGAGAATTCTTCATTGGTCATTCTTGAAGTAGGCTTGTTTCTTGAGTCTAAACCTGCATTGAACCAATGTCAGGTGGCCCCCCTCATAGCCTTACATATCCCCTTCACCCCAGATTATGCTGTCACCAAAACTTAGAGAGCAGAGCCTCTTCTCCTCATGATGGATGTAACTTATGTCCGATGAGGTGATATCGGGCATTTACACAAGGCGGCGTAGACCAGATAAAGCAATCCCATTGTTTGGGGATACTGTTATCGGAAGAATCTCAGATTTGGAGAAGCAGGGGAGATTCATGACATACCAATCTCATACCATAAGCGATACCCCTCTATCATGTCATGTCATGACAAGACTAGACGCTCACTGTATCTACTCAACACGGGGCGGTAAGTCATCCGCCCAATTCCGCCGGCTTCCTCGTCCAATCAGCGCCTTCACAACTTCCAACTTCGCAACCTCACGCCCACCCACTCCCATGCCTTGTCGCTCCCACTTGCACTTAGGGGTATAGTGTTGACAAACAACTCGAGAGGCGACTTAGAATTGTCTGCAATAATTACCTAACAAACAATTCCTATCTCGTTTCTTTCCTATCCGCAATAAGCCACCGTTTGCCGACCACTTTCAACCGCTTTCGAAGTTTAAAGAGCAGCCATGTCCGCCTCAAACTTTCAATTACCCCCCTCTCTTCTTTATTATACTTCACAGCAAGAACAAGCAACCTAATAACGACAATCTCGCTTTTACTCTGTCTTGTTGCTTAACATTACCAACCACAACACCTCCTTGACGTCACACATCACAACCATGTCTCCCCACGCTGAGAAGGCCACCTCTCGGTTCCACGCCGCTTCTACCGAGAAGGCAATCGCCATTGAGGAAGAGTACGCCGCTCACAACTATCATCCTCTCCCTGTAGTCTTCTCTCGCGCCGAAGGTATCAACGTCTGGGATCCCGAGGGCCGTCACTACTACGACTTCCTCTCCGCCTACAGCGCTGTCAACCAGGGCCACTGCCACCCCGAGCTCGTCAAGACTCTCGCTGACCAGGCTGGTCAATTGACTCTCAGCTCCAGGGCATTCTATAACGATGTCTTCCCCAAGTGGGCCGAAAAGGTCCGAAGCGTCTTTGGCTACGACATGGTTCTGCCCATGTGCACTGGTGCTGAGGCTGTTGAGACTGCTATTAAGATTGCTCGCAAGTGGGCGTACAAGGTCAAGGGCGTTCCTCAAGGGAAGGCCTGGATCTTTGGTGTTTCTGAGAACTTCCACGGCCGGACTGTAAGTTTCGCTATCCGTGATGATCAAGATCATGCCGCTAACATGTCCCAGATGACCGCCATCACTCTCTCTGTCGACCCTGAGTCAAGAGAAAACTACGGGCCTTACGTCCCCAATGTCGGTGCTTTCAACCCCAGTACCGGTAGGCCCATTCGATACAACAACATCGCCGATCTCGAGGAGGTTCTTGAAGCCCATGGCAAGGAAACCGCCGCTTTCATTTGCGAGCCCATCCAGGGCGAGGCCGGCGTTGTTGTTCCCGATGAGGGCTACCTCGAGCAGGTCCAGGCTCTCTGCACCAAGCATAACGTTCTGTTTATTTGTGACGAAATCCAAACTGGTATCGGCCGAACTGGACGTATGCTCTGCTCTCAGTGGGCCAACATTAAGCCTGACCTTGTCACCCTCGGAAAGGCGATCTCTGGTGGCATGTACCCCGTGAGCTGCGTTCTCAGCAGCAAGGAGGTCATGCTGGTTGTTGAGCCCGGTACCCACGGCTCTACCTACGGTGGTAACCCTCTGGGCTGTGCCGTCTCTATCCGCGCTCTTGAGATTATGGAGGAGGAGGACCTTACTGCCAAGGCCGAGAAGCTGGGCAACATGTTCCGCGATGGCCTTAAGGCCCTTAACACTCCTATCCTCAAGATCATTCGAGGAAAGGGGCTTCTTAACGCTGTTGTCATCGATGAATCCGCCGCCAATGGCCGAACTGCCTGGGATCTCTGCCTGCTCCTCAAGAGCAAGGGTCTTTTGGCCAAGCCCACTCACGGCGACATCATCCGCTTCGCCCCTCCTCTGGTCATCACCGAGGAGGAGCTCCGAAAGGGTCTCGAGATCATTGCCGAGGCCATTAAGGAGCTTCCCACTGTCGAGCTCGCCAAGGGCCACTAAAGACGACCTTGATCAAGAGTTACGAGTTCTGAGTCTGAGATTTGGGCACAACGGGAAATTAAGGAAAATGGCGTTTATGATTTTAAATACGCATTGGGCATCATGCTCGGAAAGCATAGCGAGATGATTGTATGTGCGAGCTGCGAAACTAGAGACCAGCACTCTGGCAGGCGTTTGGGATTCCATGTCGGCTAGGCAGCTTTGAACAAATTGATTACCCTGATTGAATAAGATGCTGAAAGAATATATTTATCTTATTGCCTGCATGAAATTATCCTGCTACTAAAGATACAGAGTCAAGATTCGAGCGATCCTTACCTAAAAGCATCCCTCACGGCAGATCGATCAGCCATGAGATGCCCTTTCATCATGAGACAAGTGCATGCAGATAGATAGATACATGATCAATGTCACAAGTGACAAGACAGACAAGACCTCTTATTAATCTTGCAGAAATCGCCTAGCACCATTAACAAAGTAATCGACGTGTGGGTAACAGCTGACTGTATCTGTACATACTGACTCTTGCCCTAGTAAAATGCTGCTCCAATAATGGTCCTACTTATTCGACACACCGCATTTCATGACTCGTTACAATCGATTTCCCACGAGACAAGCTGATTGTGTCCTTACACATACAACGCCTTCATTACTCATACTGCCCAAGAAAGTGAAATTCTTAGGGAACAATGTTCGATAACATTTCTGTAACAGACAAACCCCATAATCGGATCCGTGTTTCCCGACTTGTGGATCCTGAAACACGGCGTTACGGGGCTCCGAATCACGGTGGAAGGGCCGTGACAAAGCCGCCGATTCGACAGGTTCCTCGGCGGCACTTGAAGCAGTAACATAACATTGGGTGCGATGCATGCGGGGGCTCAGAGCGCAGCAAGTCTGCAACGCAGCAGCATCTGCGAATCATGCACTGTATTTGCTGAACGCGTGGCATGCGGTATTGGTAGTGTGGATAGGACGGCTGGAAGGTTAACTTTGCTTGCTGGGTGCCTGTTTGTTTGAGGCCTGATACATGATGGGAGGAACGTGTTTGCCGTGTTACTTGAAGAATACTACAGTACCTTGGGAGGTGGTGGAGAATGAGGCCATATTTGATAGGCAGAGAAGGTCTTTCACATTATCTGCGCGATCGTATGTTGATCCGATTGATAGAAGTGATTATTGTCTCATGAAACTTGGTGAATGCGAGCGACTCCATTGAGCACGTTACATATTGAGGAAACTATAGTATAATCACATACATACATATACGGCACCATACCGTGAGGCACATGTATCAAGTTCTGAGTGGCTACTTAAACGTTTGAGGGATGAGAACAGTTATCGTTGAGTAGATCCACGTGTTTGAAGTGTGGTTGGTTGAAGGCCGAGCCAGGCACACAAAAGACAGGGTGATCGTAGAGGGCCGGAGCGAAGCAGCCATCTCGAGGTTGTATTGTATTGATTCATGAACACTTGGAGGGCTTCTCGATAAGCCATAGAGAGAAGATGGAGAGGCACATGTCCAACCCAGCCATGATAAGAAAAACTCGGGGTTCAAAATAAAAGATAGGAAGATTGCTTCTCCAGGTTTTCACTAACTCGATTGAGATGCAATCGGGAACGCCAAGAGATACTATAGGCTTTGAGCATTGGGTGTGTATTAACAGTAGTTCCTTCACAGCCAAGGGGGTGGTCACTCAGTGCTAAGTCGTCCGCTCGGGAAAATGGGCCTTGTGCGCCTGGTTTCCAAAAAAGGGAACAACAACTTCCAGGGTACTCTACTGTACCTTTATGCGCCTGCAGCCAAGGCATGATAATGATAACACTGCCTGGTCGGGCGGATTGATATCCACGATACGGAGAATGCCATGCTATGTCTGTGTTAAAACCGCAATGGGATGGTGATGAAAACGCCCACTCTTTCTTATTACGAGCGAGTGAGCATCCACTGACGCCATCCAGTTTGCGTGACGAATATCGAATTGCAGTATCAATAATAAATATTTCGCCATCTGAGCTCAGCCATGCATCTGAGCATGAATGAGCACGAGCCTGGCTCAAATTCAACCATGTCCAAACAAGGGAGGCCAAGATTTACATATCTGTGCTCAGTTAAGGAGTTGGTTTTTTTGCTGGTCCGGAGCTTGTCCTATCTTTTTCTCCAGACTATCAGCGATGATCATCCAATGTTTCCACCTGGGCTGGTTGCACCTCGTGGCAGGGAGCGCTATATCGAGCCATGGCGTAAATGGAGAAACATGGCCAGTCCGCATGAGAGCCGATAACAGCTGTGTGCTGGGCGAGTTACCCGGAGAGTACATGCAGAGGTCCGTTCCTAATATCTCAGGATATTCTCAGACTTGTTGGCCAGCATAACTAAAACCAAACATTTTGACTCTGTTCAAGGCTTGATGTTTCATCCTCCACTTCCCAGCTTCAAGTTTCAGAAGCTATGGAGTCAATTCATGGAAAAGCTTCCCGAAGCAAGTGGACGCGTGAAAGGAAACAAGTCCAGTGGGGCCGGGCGACCTCGGCATCCATGTCCATGCCCATGAATGTATCTCTGTATCCGTCCGTGCCTTGCAAGATCCAATCGATGTCTATCCCAAGTAAAGTCAAGCCAAGTTAACGCTAACGACAGAGGCTTCTGAGACCTACGATGACGGGATGCCTGGGCCAAATTGAGTTTTAGGAAAAGGGGGCTTTTGTTTTGCTCCAGATACTTGGAAATAGCCCAAGACATTATTATGTATTCTCAGATCAGATGCATCACATCATCGGGTTCAGGCAACAATAGCACCTCCTCACCAGGCACTCAGAAAGCTGATAGGACTTAAGGTGGTTGAACTTGACTCAAGACAGTTTAGCCTTGTAGGTGATGCACTTTCAGTTATCGTTATCATGCACCGCATGATTCTTCGTTGAGAAAAGAGGCTGCAGCGGTTGTCGGTTGTTTTCTCCTTTGATGGGAATTGAAGTGAGTGACTGACTCATAGACTTATAGAATCATTCTTTCATTCGTCATTCTAGCTTTTCCAAGTTTTGACCCTTCTCATCCCGCTCTGTCTTGTCTTTGATCCCTGGTCTTGTGTAGACTTGGGTGTATCACGGGGTCAACCAAAAGGGATCGATTAGCCAGTAGGTCACCCCCCGCAAAACCGACCCTTTTCGATCATTATTGTCTCTTATCATCTCGTCAGTCAGAGTTACTCATTGTCTGGATCTCCATGATCCCCTGGGTGAGTGCGAGTGTGTCTCAGTTGCCCACCCACCCGTGAGGCTGTCATTCTGAGCCAAGTTCAGAAGTACTTGTGGTTTGAGGCTGATTCTCACACAGATCGCATGTACACCCCATCCTTCACAACCCTTGTCGGTTGGAGAATCTCCAGGGCCCTCTGACGCCTGCAGCAGTTCATACGCTAAAGAGGTACTTGAGGGCTACCTTGGAGCTTGGAGCTACCCAGGCACCCTGACTTGAGGTAACGCGCCCCTACAGGCTACAGTCCAGCCGTCCAGTCACTGCACGCAGCCATTCCCCATTTTCCCCTTCTAGAAACCCGGACTTTGACTGGCTTGGATTTGTACCAGTCATTCGCATCTTTATCACATTCACGTTCTGTCTGGTTTTTCCACTTTCTTTGCCTGACTTTTGTTTTTATGGTTTTGATTAAACTCTGAATAAGCTCCCTTACTCGGTGCACAATTTTACTACGTACCCCGCTCGTACAGCGATTTTCTGTTCAACAACGAGAGCCGCCTATCCCGTCGCGTACAGTAGCAGTAGGTACCAAGCGCTGTGTGTGTGACGCAACCTCCACCAACCCGTCCTGGCTGTCTATCTACGTATTCCCGACTGTACCTATGGTAAGTAAGACACTACACCCCATTTAGCAACACGTACGAATAGTCGACCTGCATAATTCTAGACTCTAGGTCTTGGGCATTGCATTGAACGTGGGAAGTGCACGATAACATCAAACCATCGAGTCACTCCTTACCTTACCGCCCTATCCGCGTCCGGCTTGGGGGACTATCTCCGATCACGCTCAACTCAAGACTCAAGAGCGAGTACGGGCTGTGCTCGACTCAGGTCAACGGTTGGATTGGTGCTCGTATAGCGCCTCTCATTGCTTCGCTTCAGCCTTCAGTCTGTACCGTGTTAGTCACCTGGCCTCCCCCAGCCCACGCCAGGCTTATCCATCGCAGGCAACGTCTGGGACCCAACTAGGTACAGTACCTATTCCTGTCCCGTCGCATTCTCTGTCTTCCACTACCTACCCATATCCTGCCCTGTCGCACCAGCATAACATCCCAGCAAGCCCCATCTGGCTCTGGCTCTGCTCTGCTCTGGCTGTGCTTGTAGCGCTGTGAGGCAAGTGTAGAAATCACTGCATCATACCAATCCCTGGCCGTGATCGCCGTTGCTCGTGCCGTCACCGTCACTCACTGTCACACGCATCCCCCGTAGCTTCTTGTTCGTCCTTTTTCTGTCTGTTTGTCTCTGTTCCCTCTTGTCCTCTTCTTTTCTCTTCCTCTCAAACGAGTCCTTGACCTCGAATCCTATCGTTTGTTCAACCCATCCACATCCACTAACTCTTGTGTTTGGCTCGAAATTACAGTGCAGACGCGCACCGAGTCAAGTCCCGTCCATACTCTACTGTGCGCACCCTTTCGGATACCTACCTCTACCTCTACCTTCGCCTCAGAGCTAAGGTAAGGCCAGGCAGTCTCGTCTCGTCTCGTCTCGTCTTATCCCATCCGTCTTCGGCTGTTAGCCCGTAGGGATCCTTTCGTCCTCACCGACCGCTTGCTTGTTCACTAGCCATCAGCGGACATCCTCTCACTCGTTTGTCGCCTTCCATCTGGTTGATAAGCATCACCGTCCGCCTTTGTTCTCTTCTCGTCTCTTCCATCCCGCCTGTTGGCACTTGCGACAGCTTCCCACCCATCGATTACATGACGGCCTCGTCTGCGACACACCTCCGAACCCCATAAGCCTTAGGGCTACAAAACAGTCCGACATCTTCCTGCCATCGATAACAACAAACAGGAAGCTATGGCGGGCCCGCAGGAGACATCGACCTCCTCAGGGTCCAGGAAGTCGGGCAGTCGAGCTGTAGGACAGTTCAACATCGGTTCCGAGATTGGAAAGGGCAGCTTTGCTCAGGTGTATCTGGGCTGGCATAAGGTACGACAGGCTTCTATCCTTGACTTTGACTTGCTTCCCCATCATCGCACGGAGTTGCGCTGCTAGCATCACCCTGGGCGGCTTATTGGACTGCCGCCTCTGGTACCACAAGTCATAGCAACCATGCCATACTATACAAAGCAACCGCTAACAAACCCATGAAAAGGAAACCAAGGCTGCTGTTGCCATCAAATCCGTCGAGCTCGAGCGCCTGAACAAAAAGCTAAGGGAGAACCTCTATAGCGAGATCCAAATACTGAAGACATTACGCCACCCACACATTGTCGCCCTCCATGACTGCCTCGAATCGACCAGCCACATCAACTTGATTATGGAATACTGCGAACTCGGCGATCTATCCCTGTTTATCAAGAAGCGAGAGAAGCTCGCCACACATCCTGCCACGCATGATATGGCACGCAAGTATCCAAGTGCGCCGAACTCCGGCTTGCACGAGGTAGTCATTCGACATTTCTTGAAGCAGCTGACTAGTGCCCTTGAGTTCCTGCGCAGCAAGAACTACGTTCATCGAGATGTCAAACCACAAAATCTTTTACTACTACCCTCCCAATCCTTCAGAGACCAAAGGAGTCGCCCGGTTATGCAAGCCAGCCAAGATTCGTTGATCCCTATCGCTGGATTGGCATCTTTACCTATGCTCAAGCTTGCCGACTTCGGCTTCGCACGCGTGCTCCCCTCCACTTCCCTAGCCGATACCCTTTGTGGATCCCCCCTGTACATGGCCCCAGAAATTCTCCGATACGAGCGATATGATGCGAAAGCTGATCTTTGGTCTGTGGGAACGGTCCTCTATGAAATGAGCACAGGTCGGCCTCCGTTCCGGGCTAGGAATCACGTTGAACTGTTGAGGAAGATCGAAGCGGCTGAGGATGTTATCAAGTTTCCTAGGGAGGTAACTATCAGTTCTGATCTCAAGGGTTTAATCCGAAGTCTGCTCAAGAGAAGCCCGGTTGAGCGACTCAGCTTTGAGAACTTTTTCACACACCAGGTCGTTACGGGCGAGATTCCTGGTTTAGTGGAGGACGATATTCCAAAGCCAATCAGGCATGAATCTCGGGAGGCGAGGTCGGCTTTTCAAGGGGGCTCGCCTTCGCTATCCTCCCGTAGCCCCCGACAGGCCGGACATGAATCGCCACGGGACGGTATTGCCTCGAGATCCCCTCGAGAACAGCATCCGAGATCGCCGCAAACGGCAAGCTCGGGAGAAGGACGATATTCTCGGCAATCGCACGACAGCCAACGACCGACGGGTAACTCGCCTCGAGAAATAGGGGAGGGTCTAGGCATCCGCCGCCCTGTAGCACACCATGCGGCAACTGCCCCTGTTCAGCAACGCATCCAAGATAGAGGATCAGTCCGCGATAAGGTCCCGCCCTCGCCACCAACCTCTCTCCTGAACCAGGCACGCAGAGCCAGAGGCTTGAGCAATCCGCCGATTACGGAAGAGGAAAAGGCAGCCCAGGATGTTGCCTTGGAGCGAGAATATGTGGTAGTTGAGAGACGACATGTTGAGGTTAATGCTCTCGCCGATGAGTTGGCAGCCAACGAGCGACTCGGTGATCCATCTTCTCAAAGATCAGGGCCCATGGCTCGACGATACACACAACAGGGAGCGCCTACATCAACATCAGGGGCAATTGCCACTCCTTCCTCTCGCAACGCTTTGGTAACGCAAGGACGCCATGACCGGAGATCATCATATGAGAAGGCTCTTTCCGCGAGTCCAGGGTCGGCCTCAAGTGCTATTTCTAAAGCAATCCAAGACGCCAGTTTGCGACTCTTTGGCTTCAAGGTTCCTCCTCTACGAGGAACACCAAAGGGCCCATCTCCGCCGCTGTACCAAGCTTTCCCAGCTTATCCAACTCCCCAGGCTCCCATCGGTCTACTCGGAGACGGTAAGAATACACATGGTACTGACGAAGATGGTCGAGCTGCGCAAGCGATAGAGGAGTTTGCCACGCGAAGCGATTGTGTCTACGGTTTTGCTGAAGTCAAGTACAAGCAGCTTGTTCCTTTAGCACCATCAGCTGATCACATTTTGGGCGGTCTTGAACCAGAGCAGTTGACCAACGAAGAAGACGGTTTGACCGTTGAAGCAATCGTTGCTCTGTCAGAAGAGGCTTTAGTTTTATATGTTAAGTCGCTCACTCTCCTCGCTAGAGCTATGGACATAGCTAGTGTCTGGTGGTCCAAGAAAAGTCGAGGAGAGACAGGTACCGGCTTATCAGCAGCGGCTGCTCAGACAGTCGTCCAACGCATCAATGCGGTCGTCCAGTGGGTTCGCCAGCGCTTCAATGAAGTGCTGGAGAAGTCAGAAGTCGTCCGTCTAAAGCTTACAGACGCGCAGAAGCAATTGCCTGAAGACCATCCCAGCCATCCATCAAACCATGGTACTGAGTCTATTGCTTCTTCTGCAGGTGTACAGGTTTATCTGACCCCTGGCATAAGTGCTGAGAAGCTTATGTACGATCGAGCACTCGAAATGAGCCGCGCTGCCGCAATTGATGAAGTGACAAACGAGAACCTTTCTGGCTGCGAAATCTCGTACATAACAGCCATTCGAATGCTCGAGGCTGTTTTGGACAACGACGAAGAATCAGGCTTGGATGCGAGAAAGTCGTCTATGGGTAGGGAAGGTGAGCGAGATGCTGTCAAGGAAGCAAGCGGTGGTGAGCTTGACAGCGATGAAGAGGCTCACGTTCGCAAGAGTAGGCCATATTCGAGCTTTTACTGAAGACAAGGGCTGACGAATTTACAGTGATCAAAATGATTACAGGGCGACTTGCAGCTGTGCGCAAGAAGCAACAAATGATTGCCGAAGCCAACAGCAAGACGTTCCATTCTTATCAGCAAGCAGCGCGCCGTCGAAGCGGTGACATGACACCACGCAGTGTTCCATCGCATGCGTCCTCCTAAGCTCGAGAGGACGAAACTCATAGCGAAGCGTTATGACTGATACGACAATACTTATCATACCATTCTGAGATCTCGAAGGATTTCATGTCTTACTTTACCGGATCAGCTTTGGATTTAAGGCGCTACGGAGCTCGGCATGCGGCTCACAGAAGCACGCCAGCAGACAGTCATTGAATACAGGATCTCGATGGAGCCGGCGTCCAGGACTTTTGTTATTTGCGCATCGCTGGCAAAGCATCTCATAAGTCGGCGTTTTTTGGATTATTTTCAGCAGTTACCTTCTTCTACGATATCTTTGTTGCTATTCCAGAGGTGCGCCTCTGGATTTTTGGATTTGGGTCTGGTTACGCCCAAGGACCTGGAGCTGTAGTAGTATTTCAGGTCGAAGATAGGAGCGGTATTTTGGTTTGCGTATATCGGACGTGGTTTATTAGCCGGCCATTATGGGTTGAGAATGAGCTTTTCAGTTGTACCACGATATTCAAGGGTGTTTGAGGTACCGAACCCTAAAGAAAAGGGGGAAAAGTGAGAACAAATAACAATACCCAGGTGTTTCATTTTGAACCCTGGATTTGCACCTTGTTTGTATTGTGCCGTAGTGAAGTTTCATCTGCATGAGTGAGCAGTAATTCTCCTTGTTAGTGGAAATCTAGGCTGTTCAACCACGTCCCGTTGTTGTACAATATCAGCATGTCTTTGTTCACTCATGAACAGAAGCCTGAAACAGTGAATCCCATGGAGCTTTGTCCTTTCTGTTCACAGCCTCATGCCTATCACCAAGTTTAAAAGCAACATGAGTGCATTGAGGATAAACTCAACCCATATTCTTTACTTGAAATTCGACCACCTACTGAAACGATCATGACTGGTTTAAGCTATAATCCATATGAGCTTCTGGCCGAGGTCATTCAGGACCTCAACGGAAATGCACCACCTGCTGCTCCTCCTGACTTGCTATCAACCGTCTCATCCCTCTTTTCCCAGCGAAAGGCAAAGCTTCGGCGAAAAAAGCGTGCTCGCAAGGACGCAAAAAAAGAGGCCAAATACGTTGCTAGGCGAGAAGCACGGAAAAGAAGTGAGCTTGAAGAAAAAGTCAGTCAGAAAGAGCAGGAATATGAGGAATGGGACTCGGACGGTTATGATGATGACTTTCCTTCTTTCGAGGACGAAGAGCCTTCCAAAGAAGAAATCCAGGCCCTCATTGAAGACGAAATCGCCACAGAAGCTAAAACTCGTGGTCTCGGGCAAGCAAAAGGCGAAACCGAACAGGAATACAGGAAACGGATGCAAGCTCTTGAGGAGCGTATTGACGAACTTCACAATATTAAGGCCGAACTTATGGAAGAGGAAGGGGAACCTCCGCAGTACATAGATGGCTTTCCTGTGAACTTCGTTTATACGCATTACTACATGTACCCTCGCATTCGCGCAGTGAACGCGAAAGATTTTCGCTGTCTCCAGTGCACGGTCAAGGGGGGGCGGTGCTCACGAAGCAGCAATAATTCACCTATATGCGAGCGATGCAGGCGCCATGGTGACGGTTGTTTGATCAAACATGCAGAAAAGAAAGATGCACAATGGGAGTTCGCTGGAGGCCAAGACATAGAGGACCGAGAGGTGGTGATAGAAGAGTGGTCGAAAAGGCTGGAAAATAAGGGCAAAATTGAAGGCATACAGACCCTCCCAGACTGGTCAGAGGTTAAGGACTTAAGCAAAAAAGGTGGCCAAAAGGCTGCGCCTAAAAGGTGGCAAGACTACTTAAAGGGGGCGCCCAAGATGTACAGATTGGAGAATCAAGTGCAAAGGACAAGTTAGAAGGACGATCTGCATTTATTCCTTATATATCACCATGCCTCCCCAAGACATGCTTTCCCATATCAATCAAAAAGATATGCTGCGACTCGTGGCATTTTAAAAGTTCCCAGTGAGATCCGTTGTCCCAGTCATGGTACCATACCCATTAGTCGCAGACGGAGAGCTGATGGCGCCCTGCCGTGAAGACGTTGTCTGCAACCATTCCTCTCCCATGATGATCCCGCAAAAAGACAGAATCCGAGTGCCAACTTAATGACAGAGCCCTAAATATATCCCGTGAGTTCTCCCAAGTATTTTACCGTCTTCAGCAGAATGTGAGCTGGGGAGGATGCTCCATGTCGGTCCCCGCTAACCCCTTGATCCTCGCATCATACATACTCTTCCGTTTCTTAGGGCTCGCTGGTGGCGCCAATGCAGCCGTAGCGAGAGTATCGAGAGGAGTGCTCGGAAGAATTGGGATCTTATCTGTAAGGAACTTCGATTTCGTCCTCTCAAGAGCAGAAAGAACGTTTTGTCTATGATGATGATCGGCAGGTGATCGTAAATGCCTGTCTAGTCCGGGCAAAGGAAGATCTGGGTTATCGTGAGCCTTGGTTCTTGGGACTCTCCTGCGTTTGGATGGGAATTCGTCGTACGCCTGATGACTGGGCTTGAGAAAGTCTTTCCAAGGTGGTTGGGCCTGTTTCGACTTGGCCGCAGATTTTCTCGTCTGAGCACTGGATGGTCGCAGTGGTACTACGAAGGGCGATGCTGTTTTCTCAGTCGTATCTCCTGAATCGGATTTTTCTGGTGTATATGCAACGCAGTCTTCAGGATTTCTGGTGGTGTCGCCGATTCGTGTAGGTGTCGTCGTAAAATACTGGCGGATTGAAGAACTCGGGCTACTTGTCGGTGTTGGCGGGCTACTCGGTGCAATATCAGGCAACACCCAGGGCATTGGCTTGAGCTTGTCTTGAGGTTTCCAAGAAGACAGTATTCTGTCGTCCATTCGCTTGAACAGTTCCCGATTTTTCTTCGGGCTACATAGCCAGTCGTGTTTCCTCGCCTCATGAGCACTGATTCTGTGCACGGGGTCTACTTTCAGACAATTTCTGACAAAGCTGATTCCATCAGAGGAATGTCTTGTTGGTAGGGCATCGAACAGTTGCGTGAGGTACTTCCCTACGTTTTCTTCTTCCATCTTGTTGAGCTCGGTGTCGTGGTGATCAGATGCCAGGAGGAGCAGTGCAACGACACCCAAGGACCAAATGTCGACGGCGGAAGTATGAGCTTGCCCACTTGCCACAAACTCCCTATAAGTCTTAGCTACTTTCATATTTTCAGAGTGTTGGTGACATACGGTGCTTGGTATCCTGGCGTCCCAGCATTTGTGATCATTCTGCTGCGTCTCGGCACGGCGGAGTTGCCAAAATCCGAAAGCATAACTCGATGGTACGCAATCTTAGGAGAGTATGCCAAGAGGATATTCTCTGGCTTGAGATCGCGGTGCACTATATCTTTCTCATGAAGATAGCCAAGACCGCGGACTACTTGGCGGATAATGATCTGGGAGTCTAGTTCCTTGACTGTGCCATGGCGCAGGAGAAATGACATGAGATCACCACCCGAAGCCAGTTCAGTAAAGGTATAACTAGGATTGTTAGACCATGTCTAACTGAGAAGTAGGATCTCACCTACAGTGAGTGTGGTGACGAGATAGCATCCACGTAGGGGAGAATGTTGGGCTGCACCGAGTTAGTGGTACCCCTAATACGGAGGACAAGCTGACTCACATGTCGCAGCTGGCGCAATATGTCGGCCTCCTGAAACTTGCGACGGATGTCCTCTTGAGCATTCCTTCCCTGAATCTTGTCAAGGTTGATCAACTTGCAGACTAACTGCTTCTTCGTTTGGACATCATTTGCCAGGCAGACGACTGCTTCCGCTCCTTGACCGAGGCAATGATTACTGATGCGATACTTCCCGGCAAACAACTATAATGATTAGCCTCAAAATTCAAATATGGAGGTTGTAATTAAGCCTACTTTACACTCTTCTAGCTGCAAGGTTGTTAACTCATGGCGAGGAGGAGGCTGATCTTGAACGACTGTAAACTTCTAGTAGGGTCGGATCTCAATTACATCGCCATTCTGTAGCAGGTAGCCGGGGTTTATTTCTGGGCCAGAACCAATGAGTTTGCCGTTCACAAAGGTGCCGTTGGAAGACTTTCGATCCCGCACGTAGATATGATTAACCGTTGGTTCGTAGACCACCACATAAACTTCGCAGTGGTTTCGAGAAACCGTCATGTGGAAGTCATTATCGACCGCCAGCGTGCTATTAATGTAAGCCAGTACTCCAGGCATCTTGTTATTCACTCACTTTGAGCGAGGGTCTCGCCCAATCTTGAAGATTTGTCGTTCCCACACCGGAAACACCTCTGAGACACTTGTTAGAAGGGCCACTAAGGGGTGGGGATTATATGGAATCGTGAGGGCTTGAAGAGCGTACGCTGAGATTGGTTGTCGGTTCTAGTGTCTACCAGATGAAGATATGCAGCAGGTGATTCTTGTGGCGCTCTGACTGTGTCCTCGTCCATCGTGAGACTCACAAGCGAATAACCCTGTTTCATCTGCTCGTGTAAGTGCTTTGCCGTGTGTGTACCTGTGAACTGAGGAGGTAGTAATGGTGTAGCAAGATCACAAAATCGTGAAGTTCAATCGCAATTTTAATGCTCCGTAGAAATAATTCAATTGAGGGGAGTTATCCTTGTTCGTGCACCGGCTGAGTCAATTCCTATTGTACTCCAACAATTGCAGTCGTTCCTTCCTTCCATCAATTGAGCCCTGTACTGTACGCGCTGTACAGTGCCTTGCTCAATTGGCACCGTCCTCGTCGCCCACCCAAGTTCTGGTGGGGTGGCTGGGTCACGTGCCGGGAGGGGCTGCGTACCCTACTATGACCTTCCTAAAGCTCGGAAATCTGCCCGCGAAGCTTCAGAAGTTGTTCCTTATCCCAACACGATTCTCATCCACGAAAGAGTAAGTTTACGTGGCCCGACCCCGGCCATGGGCTAGTAGCTTGCAGGCATTGAGCATGAGCTCTTGCCACCAAGCTATCTATTTACGGCATTTCGCATACGCACCACAGTCGCTAACATATTCCAACAGCATCGTCGATCAAGATGAGAGCCAAATGGAGGAAGAAGCGGGTTCGCCGCCTCAAGCGCAAGAGAAGAAAGATGAGGGCTCGATCGTAAGTTGCACTGCTTTTGCTATGCCACGGCCATCGCTAACGTCTTCACAGCAAATAAACACCTCGCACCTCAACCTGACTTAACTCATCTTTCATGATGTTACGACTTCACACGCCTAACGATACTTTGGCCGAAGCTGCGCACCCGCCATTCTGGCGCCTGGAATGTCCCGCGACGTTACTGAGCTGGGATTTGACTTTGGGAACTACGTCAGGGTGGTTGGACCCCGCACTTGAGCGGCTGTTGGGCACACAATGGATATCATGGTGGATGGGATTATGACAATTGGACGGTCAGGAACCAGGCGGTATTCGGATCAAAGACCATCAGTCATGCTCGCAAAGACGACGCATCCAGAACTTGATTGGCAGTTCTAAGACAAAGAAATACAGGGAATTCCTCTGATGAATTTTGTGCGCTTTGTGATTGTGCCCTTGTAACTCCTGTTAGAGCTGAAGGTGGGCTAGCTTTGCTGTGCGCAAACTCCTACCTTCCGATTGCGATATTTCACTCTTGCAGATTGTCTTGGTTGGTTCTACGAAAACATGCCAATTTCAATTCCTCCTGCTGTCATTTGATATTATCATCGTCCAAGAATAATAAAATTGACATCCCAATTGTGCGCGACGCTGTCGCATTCAGCTGGTGGTACGACGTCACTGCTCCCTCCATTAGCGCTGTGGAGCTGTCTTCAGGGCGTGTGGGTCGAGAAACTGCACTCAAGATAGGTACCTAGGTCTTAGAAGATACGGAGTAGACAGTTTGAAATTCAGTAAGGAATTCAGAATATGCCTTGGCTACCTAACTGTGTTTAAATTCCTTCTGATATGTTCATCTCCCTCTAAACCCTGCTCTATAGGTTCAGTTCGCGTATACAAAGTCCATCAGAAGCGAGGTAGCTCTTACCGCCTTCCTTGTCCGGCTAAATGGCGGGTCGTCCATTTCTGCCATCTCAGAGCCAAAAAAAAAAAAATTCTAAGACCCTGCCTACAACAATTGAGAGTGACAGGACATCAGTATTCGATCACAAGTCATACGATATGGGAAGTGAAAACAAGCGCAAGAGGAACGGGGACGCCGCTTCGAAATCAAAGAAGAAGAAGGTCACCATCGATGCGCCTCCCTCATTAGCGACCGTTTCGTCCGTCCTCAGGCCCACGTTCTGCCCTCCCGTGATAGGTAACAATCAACGATCCCAGGTATGACCGCGTTGCGATACTGATCTTGGAAATGCAGCTACGGCGGTTGGATTCCAAGTACCGAAGAACATTCCCTTTCACTCATATGCACCTAACAATGGCTCCAAATCAAAAACCAAGCAGTCCGGATCAGCTGCCGAGAAAGACTTACTGTTGCACTCGAATGCGCATCGAACTATGGACTACACAGTCAAATCCGACGAGCCTAGAGGTTCAAAGGCCGCCTTGAACCACTTCCTCGGCGTTTACGACCCCAAGACAGGGAAGCTGGAGGTTATCGAGGCAAAGAAGATGACAATGCGGGCTTCAGTTAGGGCAAGGCAAGGCGCAGCTGCTATTTCTGGTCAACGCGACAACAACCAGGTATGCTTCCAGCTAGGCCATTCGCTCTGGGGGTTTAATTTGCTAACCAAACATCTTTAGACCATGCTCCAACTCAAGACGGACCTCGGACAGACTTTCGGTACCAAGAAGGCCAAGAAGGCCATTCAGGAGAATGTCTTGAACGCTATCGCGCCGCAAAAGAAGGCCGGAGATGCCCCTACCAAGATTGACGCGGCAGCCCGTGCCATGCTTAACTCCGTCGGGGAGGTCACATCAACCATGGCATCGAGAGAGGAGCTACAAGCAGTCGTGGACGCCGCCAAACCTGTGCCTATTGCCAACATGGAAGCGACCGAGATTCAAGATGTTTACGACCCAAAGAAGATCATTGGAGCCGATATCCTCAAGCTGGTTCCTGTTCGAGAGTGGCAAGAAAAGGTTCAACATAAGGAGGGCATCCAAGTGCCATCACGCTTTGTTGCGGCCCGTGTGAACCGTGTGGCGGGCAATGAGGAAGCAGTGGATCGACTACGGGTCCTACGGTATTTCTTCTTCGTTTTGCTCTTCTACCTTCACACGAAGCCCGGAAAGGTTCGCGGCACCCGGGCTATCGCACCACGAGAAAAGCTTCGAGAGTTCTTGGCACCCGCTCCCGAGGCTGTCATTGAGAGCATCCGTCGCAAATTCTCCGACCGAGGCGAGATGCGCAAATTCCACGTCGACTTGCTGATGACGCATTGCTGTGTTTTCGCAAGCATCGTCGACAACTTTGAGGTTGACACACAAAACCTGCGTGACGACCTTAAGATCGATCAGAAGACTATGAATGCTTATTTCCATGAAGTTGGCGGCCGCGTTAGGCCCGTCACGAATAAGGAGACAAAAACCACGGTCAACCTGGCCCGCCTGACGCTCCCTCTGAATTTCCCTAAACAGCGACACATCGCCCCAAAACGTCGATAGGCATGGCGCTGATCAATGGGAGCGGTCCTCGATAGGGCGAAGGCAAAGGAGACGGGGGCAAGGTCACGATATGGGTGACCGGAGGTGATGATAATCAAAAAGAAATTGCATGCCGGTCGCTTTCGGCAAAGGAGTTTTGCGGATAGATTTGGGAGGATGATGATTGTTGACGCAGCTATTCAGGAAGTGGTTCAGAAGTAATGTACTATCTACCAACTCCCTACTATCATAAAACAGAAGACCCTTGGCAAATATGCTGTACTCCTTTTGTTAGTGAATATCATAACATTGAGTCTGATACCTGACGTGGCTCCGGCTACTTCTCTGCCTCCACCATGCCGAGGCATCTCGGCCAACTGAGTGGGGAGGGGATCTGGGGTAATCAATCCATGTAAGTACCTAGGTTGGTAGGCAGAATAAGAAGATGAACTCGTCTGATATTTCCATCATCTTTATTCACTTACCATTCGCTTATTCTTTGTGTCACTGACTCTACCTTGTCTTATTTCTTCCATCCTCATTCACACTGGCTTTTGCGTGAGCTTATTACAAAATGGCGGAAAAATCCACTCTCAACCTCGAATATCGAGGCCGTGTAGCCATTTTGACCATCAGTAATGAAAAGAAACTCAACGCTCTCAATGCCGCGCAATATTACGATCTGGCTCAGAAAATGCGAGAAATCGCTACACATGACGAAGTTTTCACTACAGTGATTCTAGGGAAGGGTCGATACTTTTCAGCGTAAGAATCTCATCTTCTAATGCCCTACCACCACGATCTTGTATCACCGAAGAGTGCAATCTTTGCTGACTATTCATAGAGGAGCTGACGTTGGAGTCACTCGAGAAGTATCTGGCGACGGCAATGGATTGCACAAACACTTGTTGCAAGGCTTTGTCGCCCAAAACTTGAATATCACCCACGCTTTTGCAACTCACCCCAAGGTTCTCGTCATCGGTCTCAATGGACCAGTTGTAGGTCTTACGGCTGCTCTTGTTGCCTTTGCCGACTTCATCTATTGCGCACCATCAACATTCCTCCTCACACCTTTCTCATCAATTGGCCTTGTCGCTGAGGGCGGTGCATCACGAGCCCTGGCACTACGTCTTGGGCCTGCGAGAGCAAACGAAGCGTTACTCATGAGTCGCCGTATTGAATCCAAGGACTTAGAAAGTTGTGGGTTTGTCAATGCCATATTTGACGAGGGCGATGACGTCAAGTTCAGAGCTAGAGTGTTGCGCGAGGTTGACGATAGACTGGGTGACCATCTCAATGGAGACAGTTTAATTGGAATCAAGAAGTTGATTAGGAAGCCTGAGATGGACATTATGCACACACAGAATGTCCACGAGGTCTTTGCTGGGTTGGAGAGGTTCATGACGGGGGTGCCTCAGGAGGAGTTTGCAAAACTTGCGAGCGGTGCGAAGCGACACAAATTGTGAGAAGCCGGACTGCATAAATTTATACGACTGAGAACAAATAAATCTAGAAAATAGCAATGTTTTAATAGAGTTGGTGAGGGTTCTAGGGTGATTGAAACATGATTTGATTCCAGAACACCCAGTAATTGCCACAAGAACATTTACTATAACCTCGATAAATGATGGGAAGGTCTTGTCTGGGTGGAATGACGAAGCAAATCAAAAGGTTGTATGGCATTAAAAGTCTGTCATTGTCTACCCCTGTTTATATTCCCTATGCCAGCAGGCCAAACAACAAGCTGGTTCGTTGCCAGAACTCGTTAGCCGACTTGGAGATTCGCTGTTTTGCTGCGTCATCTAACTTGGAGTGTTGATAAACGTTGTCCTCGAGGTTTCGGAACGAACTGCCTGACGGGTCTTCCGTGTTGCCAACGCAGTGTCGCAAGAGGGCGATATCAAAGAGCCATTGCGTGAAGAGATCCGCCTTCTGCTGAGGGCTCAGACCAGGCTTCTTCTCCTTGACAGGCTCTTCTGTCTTGGCTGATTCCTCGACACTGATCTTCTTTCCATCGGTCTCTTCAGCATCCTTATCCTCTGCTTCATCGCCGTCCTCGTCACCCTTTGCTTCCTCCTTTTCGGGCTTCTCGCCCACGGAGTCTTGTTCTTTGGAAACATCTTTCTGTTTAGCTGAACTATCCAGCACTGCCGCTTCCCACATTTCACATAATTGCTTCGTCAAGTGTTTCTTCAGCGAAGACATAGCTGCCTTGGTCCAGAGGTCAACTCCTTCGTCGGACATGGACAGCGACAGTAATCGTAGTAATTGGAAGACCTCCGGCGAGGGCTGGTTTGGCAACGCTGGTTCTCCGTCCCATAGTGGTCGACCCACCACGGCCCGCTGTGAAAGTCCTTGTGTAGAATACTCTTCCAGCGCAGGCTTTGAGACTGCCACTGCCACCTTCTCATGGAGCGATGAGACAATCTTTAGGCCAAATGTTTTGATCGATGGGCGTTCTGGCAGCTGGTGTCGAATGTCTCGCATAACACGGAGGAAGTACATGGCCACTTTGCCATTTCGCGATGACTCGGCTCGCTCATCCCAAAGACTCTGAATCTGGTCTTCAAGCTCCTTGAAGGACTTGTCAAGCGTAGTATCAAGTCTTTCCTGTAGCATTTGCGGATCGTCTTTACTTAAAAGTTTCTGCCTAGCTTCAATCGTTTCTTCGTCCTCAATCTCGTCATAGTCGTTGTCCCAACGTTGCCGTCTAAGCTGCTCAACAACCCCCTTGACATCATCGATGACATGATACCATGACTTATAGCAGTGCGCCGTCTTGGAAACAGCATCGTTCCGACCGTAGAGTCGAGACACGACCTCTTGTACAAATGGTGCGGCACCACCCGCAAGAGCTTCGTCGTAGCCCTCATCGTTCCAGATGCTCATGTGTTCATCGGTGATGCCATCCTTCCATCGCCCAAGAGCCGTAGAGAGTTCTGAGCCGACTAAGCGGAGTTTGCTGACCTTGGTATCGAGTATATCCAACATGCGTGAGTTGATAGCTTTGCGGAGGGAATCCTGCATTTCTGAATGGTCAATGCCTCGGGCCTTCCCACCATCTCGAATCCAAAGCTCTAAAACCCTTGTGCGCAGTTCCATAATCAACTTGAACTCCGACATCGTATCCAATGTCTTCTTGAGTCCGTCGAGGAGAACCTCAGATCCCTTCTCAGACCATGCCGATAGCATCTCACGAGCTTGGCTTCCGTCAAGGTCGTCATGTCTAACGAAAGGCGTGAAGTATTGGATCTCTTCATTGCACCAACGCTCATATGTGTCCAACCGTAGCCCTTCGAGCTGCTTGAGACCGGGGTCAGCCAGGAGCGGATGGCTCTTCAGCCCGGACAAGGCCAGGGACAGTCTTCCTGGTACCAAAGCTTGCACATCGAGGAGAGTTCTCGAGTACAGCTTCAGGCTTTGGACAACGTCCTCAGTACTCCTCTTGCGATCGTTCTCTTCTATCTCGAAAGCAAGTCCCATAGCCTCTCCTCTCACGTGAAGAAAATGTCTTAGTACGTCTTTAGCCCCAGAGCTGGTTGCCAAGCTGTATGCACACAGTGCTTTCTGAACATCTTCCCGTTCCGTCTCATCGCCAGCCTTCTCAAGGACCTTCTCAACGCTCCTGAGCAATCTTCGTCGTAGCTTGCTGATAGATATTCTGGCGGTTTCGATAGCTCGACGGCTGCCTGCATCAACCGCATCGTCCATAAGACTGTTAATCAAAAGTCGACTCAGAACAAGGACCTTTGTAGAGAGCACCAGTCTATCTCCCCGTTTGACATTGTCGCCCAGCCCACCACCACCTTTGAGTATTCGTCCAACAGCCAGAACACAGGCGTCGAGGAGCCTTAACCGCGCTGCAATGGACACAGAAGATTTGTTCTCTTTCGTGACGAAGTTCGCGAGACCCGTAGCTTTGGCACCGATCACAGCTCTACCACACCTGCCGCCCATCTTGCCGAGAAGCTCCTGAACGACGTCGTTGTCATCACGCATGTGCACGATGGTATCCGCTGTACCGAGAAGATCGCGATACGAGCTTCCAACCTGCGTGCGCAGGCGAGTAGACTTCTCTTCGATTGCGACATGGATAGTTTTGTGAATAGCGCGAATCTGAGGAAGGTTATTATTTGGCGAGAAGATCTGGGCGGATGAGGTGAGCTTAGAGGTGTCGATGTCGGTCATTGTTTGGTTCGAAGCTCGCATAAGCGATGAAATGTATTCGATTAATGTTGCCTTTGTATAGGCATCGGTTGAGAAGTTTGTTGCACTAAGTTCCGGCAAGTCGCTGGTAATAAATTGTAGGAGGGACGTTTAAAGGTTGCTTGTCGTGCTTGATGGAAGCTGTTCAAGCACGTGGAGTTTGGCGGGGCCATGCAAGGGTTGACCCGCCATGGATAAGGACAATTAGGGGACTTACACATGGAAGATTTTGTATACCTAGGTAAGGTACGTAGAGCAAAATGGAAATATCACAAAACAAATAAATTCTTTTAGCGCTATTACCCAGGTTCTTAATAAATTCAAATCTATAGTCTGGTACTCTTGACAACAGCTGTGTTGATACCAGACAGCTCTCCCTGGTATCCTCCCTTGGGCTCTCCTCCCTGCCAAGTAGGCTTCATACTCTTTAACTTCTTCTGCTTGGCCTCGTACTGCTTGCGCTTCTTGACTCTGGGGTTTCTGACGTCCTTGCTTCGCTTCGGTGCCAGACCCTTGTTTTTCTCGATGGCATATGTGATCTTTCGCTTGCCGTCCTCGCCAAGCTCTTCCTTCTCTACCACCCGGTCTGCTTTGCTGGCGGCAGCATATGCTGCGTAGCGGGCAGCCTTGTCCTCCTTGTTCTTCTTTGACTTCTGTGCTACCATGTCGTAGTACTCATCCCCATCGTTACGAACAGCCTTGGCTGTTGTCGTGTCCTCGTCATCGCTGTTGTCGTCTAGGTCTGCTCCAAGCTTGGAGTTCTTCTGTCCACGTCGCTCAGCTTCAGCGTTGAGACGTGCTGCACGATCTCGAAGACGTTCACGATGAGGAATATCCATATCACCACCGGCATCCCTTCCGGCGCCGGCGCGCTTGTTCGCCTTTTGCACGATTTGAGAGGTGTAGAACTTAAGACTCTTCTTACGGGCAGCCTTCTCGGCTGCGGTCCGCTCGTCAAGAACATCCTCTTCGCCAAAGTCGGAGTTGTCTTCGCCCTGCTCGACAGGCACAGTCTTCTTGGATTTCTTGGACTTTTTGCCGGGAAGAGGTAAATCGTATAGATCGGCCACAGCAGTCTCTCCGGCCTTGACCTTCTCAAGCTTTCGTGCCAGTTTCTCGGCAGCAGCCTTTTCTTGCTTCGATGTCTTCTTGTTCTTCGATGTCTTCTTGACCTCAGCTTCAAGGTTTTCAACACCCTGCATCAATGCTTCGTCATCAATTTCTGAGATAACATCGTCGTCCATGCTCTTGGTAGACTTAAGATTCTTGACCTTTTGCCATGCCTCGCGACAGTTCATTAACGTCTCCATGACCTCGTGATCGCGCAGCTCGGCAGGATCAATAGTCTTCTGCACCTTAACATTGTCTCTCGCAGGAGATGTCAAGATGGCAAAATAGCTTGCAAGGGCAGCAATGTAGCATCCAGCAACCCAGTACTTGACGGCCTCGAGCGATTGGCCTGATAGCCCTTGAGCTGCTTTTTGAAGGTCTACCAAAGCGGGCTGTAGGGCTTGAAACTCCTTGGCAAGAGGTTCAAATTCGGGATAGCGGTTCTTGAGAAGTGTATATCGTTCTTCGGAGCTCATGTCTTCGGTGATCTCAACCTCCTTGAGGACTTCTGTGACTGTCTCTTCACCTTCTCCCGCCTCTTGACCCTCGGCTAGCCATTCATCGCCGTCAAAGATGAAATCCTCCTCAGCCATCTTGGAAAGCTTCTTCTGCTGCAGACGCTTTGCCTCCACTTCTTCCTCGACAGCATCGGCCTCAGTCTCGATATTGTCGGCATTATAGTAGTCGTTTCTTGAAGCTCCCCACCATCCCGAATCTCCCTCGTCCTCATCCTGGCCTGCCTCGTCGTCTGAGAGCGCATCTTTGGATGTTAAACCTTTGGGTTTGCGTGGTTGTTCATTCTGATCATCGTTCTCCTCGGAGTCTGAGTCCTCATAGCCAAGAACCTCTTCGTCGGACAGCTCAATATCGGCATCCTGCTTCCTTCGACGTTTTGAGTTCGGTTCATCCTCGAGTAGTATTTGGTCTCGATTCATGAAGTACTCGTCTTCGGAGTCGGCAACATCTTCGTAGGTAGTGATAGGTCCAAGGCGGGCATCCGAAGGATCAAGCTCTTTAGGGCCTGTTGGTGCATTGTTGCGCCCTGAGGCCTTTCTCTTCTTAGCCATATTTGTGGGCTCTGGAGAAAGTGAGCGTGTGGAAAGGGTTGATGTTCAAGGTTTGGTAAGCCAAATTTGCGAAAACAGCCGTCGCAGTCGCAACTTTTTCTGAATTTTTAGCCGATAAGAGATAAGAGTAGCCCACTACCAGCCACACTTCAGCTTCGTAGCGTCACCAGCCACACCAGGGAATAACAGGCCCAGATACGCAGGTACAGTACCTACCGGTCCATCCGCCCTCTGACCAACAATAAAGTTGCAGCGACACAGTCTCAGCTTACATTATTCATGATACACATGATCGTCGGCCGCGTATGTCTCACTCAGATAGTCCAACTTCAAAATCGGTACATACTGAGATCCAAGGAAATACCTCGGCTGAAAGGCTAGTCAGAAGGTCATCATACTCGCTGCCTTGCTAGCTGGCGAACAAACCCCGAATGATTCGTTGGATCCCGGTCTCAAGATCATCTCCCCGAATTATGAGTCCTTGTCAGAACCACTTTGTCGCATGCCATAGGTAGTTTGTTGGCTAGTTGTTTCAGCCACGATACATGTTGTGTGGCACCAAGCAAAGAGTCTAGCTCAACGACTCTTTTTGATGCTGTTCTATAGTTGTATAACAACAAGACGGAAAGTTGTACTTACACAGTAGTATCTGTTGGAGATGGCTGAAGTCGAAGAATCAGAAGCAATCACCATCTTCCATTCAACCGTTCCATGCGCAACAAGCGCACAACGCTAGCCGCCTACGGTATAAAGTGGCCCTGTCCCTCGAGCCAGCTAATCGCTTGATGGAACTCCTCAAGTACAATGACGAAATGCCGATGGACTTCCTTCGGGTAGTTGCAGGTACTTTTGGGTCTGGAGTAAATGCGTAGACCGCCCAAGTAAAATTATGGTCCAAAAGT